>JALIZH010015081.1:0-20698 GCA_030522465.1 Rhipicephalus appendiculatus
CGTCGTCCTGCGGCGGTAGATCAACGGGGCACGGGACAGGCAGTCGGCGTCAGAGTGCTTTCGTCCGGACATGTAAACGACGGTAATGTCAAATTCTTGAAATCTCAGACTCCATCGTGCGAGACGACCTGAAGGGGTCCTTCAAGTAAGCTAGCCAGCACAAGGCGTGGTGGTCGCTCACAACTTTGAAGGGCCTTCCATAGAGGTAGGGGGTGAAACTTTTGACGTAGCCGAGATCATGGCAAGGCACTCTTTTCTGTTGTGGAATAGTTGCATTCGGCCTTGGATAGCGACCGGCTAGCATAACTGATAACCATTTCTTCTTCGTTAGTCTTCTGCGCAAGAACGACGCCGAGTCCTACGCTGCTTGCGTCGGTGTGGATTTCCGTATAGACGTCAGACTCCGCCTAGGCGGCGCTGCGAAAAACGCCGCCCCAGCGCTCTAATCGCTGCCCTGGCCATAAATAGGCAGCGCAAGGAGAGCCGTCCGCAAGCGAATGTGCCTAGGCCATTATCGAAGCCCCCTCTTTCTTTGATGTTGAGGCGTGGTTTCCTGGAAATCAAGGATCTAGAAAGCGTCTTCCGTCAATCCACCCTCACTTCAGAAAAATAGGAAGCTCATCAAAGTGAACTGCGGCTACAATGCAAAAGATGTTTCAGTTATTTCGCCGTGCTGCAACTCACAAGCGAAAAGCGAGCATGGCATGACATCGACTTCGAGGCGATCCGACGTGCGTTTTGTAACGCCTAATTGCGTTAAATTTGGGCATATACATAATGTCAAAGCGATGAAGTACGTACACGAGCAATGTTTCTTTCGATCAGTGGTACAAAGCTCGCTTTATCAGGCATGAATGGTCCCGGCGATTTTCGCCTTTGCAGTTCCATTCTCCATGCAACTCTCGCTTCCAGTGCGTTGAAATGTTTTATTACGCATCCTCAAATGTACTGTTGACGGTTGTCTTCCGTTTGTATATATTGCAAATGGCGATACGTGCGTGTCCACTTTCTCGGTGTACAACCAGAGGCAAAACCGAAGCCTCCGTGATAGCCCCGGCAATCGCGGAGACCACGGGAAGAAAAACCTGACGGTGGTCACGACGAATATTTTCCGATTTACTTCTATGACGCACGTGTTAGCATGTATTATTTAAAGCCGGAACTTTGAACCTTCAATGCGAACGTGTGCGATGTTGTGTGATGAGGACCAGTTCAGGGGGTCGCGGGCTTCACCAGTCTGCATTTAACTGCTGCACGGCGCGCACCGCGGTCTGAGGCTCTGCTGAGCTGCATAGTCAGGGTACCACAGTTGTACGTCAAGGCTATTCAAAACATAACATGAGACCCACATTATCATACTTTCCCATGCGACCGGCTGTGGAGAACGCGAGTAATTCGCTTACCCAACACGTTCGCAACGGCCCGTATCCAGAGCTCTCGCCGTTCTGCTTCGTGCAACCACTACGGAAATCGGTAAAACTGAAGTCCTTTACGTCCGTGGCTATTCACAACGCAACAGTAGCGTCGACTGAAGCCTTTCTGGCCTTTCTTCGTAGCGCGCGAAGCTGTTGCGTCTGCTCTTGTTTTCGCCGTCGTTCTGGCACGCACTTCATGGCGGTTTGGTTGCGCGTCCGACTAGCGGAGAGAAATTCGTAGCTGTTTTTCTGAGTGTTCCACGCGCCAACACACAAAATATTTAGGTTAATCGTTGTTTCCAACTCACTAGTTGCACCTAGTTGCACGGAAACCTGTCCAACGGGGCCGGAATTTGCACTACCCAAAACTACTCCGACAGGTGGCGCTAAGTGTCTGAAAAACTCCAGAGTCTGACGTCTATCGGTGTATTCGTCGAAATGCGCAAGTATCGGAGGTGTCTGCAGGCGTCGTTTCAGTTTCTGAAATGCTTGAAGTTGCGCCGTTTCCCATCGGAACTCGACGTTGGTCTTTGCACTGCGTTAGTGGCTCTGCGATGCGTGAAAAGTCCTTCATGAAGCGTCTGTAATAGGTGCACAAGCCGAGAAATCGGCGCACGGCCTTCTTGTCGGTGGGTGGCGGGAAGTCGGCGATGGCAGCAGTTTTCTGCGGGTCTGGGCTCACTTCAGTCTAGCTGATCACGTGACCCAAAAACAGGAGCTCCTCGTACGCGAACCTGCAATTTTCAGGCTTCAGGGTGAGTCCGGAACTCTTGATTGCTTGAAGTACGAATTCAAGGCGCTCGAACGGCTCGTGGAAGTTCGAGGAAAACACAACCATGTCGTCCAAGTAAACGAGGCAAGTTTGCCACTTTAATCCTGCTAGTACGTACTGTATCCATAACCCGTTGGAAAGTCGCAGGCGCCGAGCAAAGACCGAAGGGCACGATCTTGAACTCAATCAAACCGTCTGGGGTAATAAAGGCAGTCTTTTCTCGGTCTCTCTCGTCGACTTCGATTTGCCAGTAGCCCGTCCTGAGGTCCATCGAAGAAAAAAAAAAAAAGCCGGCAGATCCCACGCACTGTGGGAATCGATGTAATGCGAAGCCGCCAGGAAGGAACAAATCATGCTTTACATAATTTGCACGTAATGTTTTACATGTTAGGACCTGTGAGTTATGTTCGTGATACAGTCATGTCACTCAATACCAAATTTGGTGTATCTCAAGCTAACGAAACGGCCGCGAGCACGCCATGAGCGTGGCATGGAAGTCATGTCGCTCATGACATGTCATGATTTCCATATTGCCACTTGTCATTTATGTTCGTGATACAGTCACGTCATTCAATCCCAAATTTGGTGTATATCAAGCTAACGAAACGGCCGCGAGCGTGCCATGAGCGTGGCACGCAAGTTATGTCGCACATGACAAGTAATGATTTCCATATTACCACTGGTCATTTATGTTCGTCATACAGTCAGGTCACTCAATCCCAAGTTTGGTGTATATCAAGCTAACGAAACGGCCACGACCGCGCCATGAGCTTGCGATGCAAGTCATGTCGCTCATGACATGTCATGATTTCCATATTGCCACTTGTCATTTATGTTCGTCATACAGTCGTGTCACTCAATACCAAATTTGGTGTATCTCAAGCTAAAGAAACGACCGCGAGCACGCCATGAGCGTGGCATGCAAGTCATGTCGCTCATGACATGTCATGATTTTCATATTGCCAATATTCATTTATGTTCGTCATACAGTCACGTCACTCAATGCCAAATTTGGTGTATATCAAGCTAACGAAACGGCTGCGAACACGCCATGAGCGTGGCATGTAAATCATACTTTTCATGACAAGTTATTCATGATTTTCATGATATGACCAGCCATTTATGTTCGTCATACAGTCATGTTATGCCATACCAAATTTGGTATAAATCCTATTAACGATACGGCCAGGAGAGCACAAAGTCGTAGGCGGCTAGATAGATAGATAGCTAGATAGATAGATAGATAGCTAGATAGATAGATAGATACGCTCAAAGTCGCCGAAGTTCGCTAAGAAATGCTTCGCATTTAAAAAAGTAGTTCGCGTAGTGGAGTCAATCTAGGGCGTCGTCTATTCGTGGAAGAGGGTACACGTCCTTTTTCGTGATTTTGTGCAGGAGACGATAATCGACGCAGAAACGTAGGGTCCCATCTATCTTCTTCACTGACACCACATGTGTCGCTCACGGAGACTTTGAAGGCTGGATGATGCCGTCGCGTAGCATTTCGTCGACTTGTTTCTTTATGGTCTCACGTTCTCGTGTGGAAACTCTGTAAGGGCTCTGACGAAGTGGCCTGGTACTTTCTTCGGTTATGATGCGATGTTTAGCGACCGGTGTCTGCCGAATTCTCGACGACGACGAAAAGCAGTATTTGTATCGCAGGATAAGTTCTTTGAGTTGTTCTTGCTTATACGTCGGAAGGCTCGGATTGAAGTCGAAATCTTGTTGCCGACCTCGATTCGTCGTAGCATGTTCGGTAGACTCGGCGAGCGCGAAACGTTGCTGGCATCCGCAACTTCTTCGATGTAGGTAACCGTCGTGCGTTTTCTCACGTGGTTATACTCGTTGCTGAAGTTTGTGAGCATCACTTTTACTTTCCCTCCGCGCAGCTCGGCTATTCCTCTGGCGACGCCTATTTCGCGGTTGATCAACAGTTGCTGGTCGCCTTCAACGACGCCGTGCTGTTCTATTGATTTCTGAGTGCCGACGGAAATGCTGACGCTAGAGCGAGGGGGGAATGGTGACTTAGTCGTCTAGCACATTCAATGCGTGCTTTCCTGGCGGCGTGTGCGGCGGTTGTGCTTTTTCTGCGGATAGCGTTATCGACTTGGATCGCAGATTGATGACTGCCCCATGAAGGCCTAAGAAGTCCATACGAAAGATGACATCTCTCGAGCACCGCTGTAGCACTACGAAGCTTGCGGGATAAATCCGGTTGTTAATTCAAACTGTCGCTGCGCATATTCCTGCCGGCGTTACAAGGTGCCCTCCAGCTGTCCGGATCTCAGGGCCTTCCCACACCGTTTTAACTTTCTTCAACTTCGTGGAGATCGGCCCACTGATGACAGAATAGTCGCCTCCGATGTCGACGAGGGCTGTCACGCTGTGGCCGTCGATAAGAACGTCGAGGCCGCTAGTCCGTCAGCTTGCGTTGCGGTTAGGTCGCGGCGTCGGATCATGGCTGCGTCCATTTGTTGCGGTGCTTCCATGCTGCGCCGTCAGGTCTTCTTCGGTCCGCGAGGTTTCGTCGGCAGGGCTTCGTCTGCTTCGCGTCGTGTTCTGTAGGTCTCGTCGCGTTGTCGTCGTCGGTGGCCGCGGAGGATCTTCGGCATTTCGTCGTACAGCCACCACAGCTCCATCGGTTGCTGCCCTTAGTTTCCCGGATACGGGCTAGGTGACCGGCTCCGGTTTGGACCAGTGTACTGCCGGCGGTGCGGTGACATGTAGCGGCCGGGCGACGGCGAGCGGGAAGGTCGTCGTTGTTGCCCCTGTGTTCCGGTGAGGTAGTCGTCGATGTCGCGAGGCCGTTCGCCTGGCTGCGGACGCGGCGTATTGACGGCGAATCCACGTAGCCCCATCTGTCGGTACTGGCAGCGGCGGTATGTGTGGCCGGCCTCCCCGCAGTGGTAGAAGAGCGGGCGGTTGTCAGGGGCACGCCAAACGTCGGTCTTCATTGGTGCATAGCGCGGCGCATAGCGCTGGCCGACAGGAGGACGTAGGGCGTCGGTGGTGGTGGTAGTGGTGGCGTCTGGCGGCCGAATTGTGGCGATGCGCTGTCTTGACGTTGTCGCAGAGCGGGCACGGGACGGCGGACTGCAGCAGTGCAAGTCATGGCCTCCGGATGAGGCTGCGGTGGTTCGGGAATTCCGAGTGATTGATGAACTTCCCCGCGGACAATGTCGGCAATGGAGTCCACTTGAGGCTGCGGCGAAGGTTACAGCTTGCGCAGTTCCTCCCGCACGATCGCTCGGATGTTATCGCGCAGGTCGTTGGTGCTGAGGGCTTGAGCTTCGGCGTAGTTGGTTTCTGAAGAGTGGCGGTTGTACTGCCTTGTCCGCATCTGAAGTGCATTTTCGATTGTCGTGGCCTCGGTAAGGAATTCGTCGACAGTCTTGGGTGGGTTGCGGACAAGTCCCGCAAACAGCACTTGCTTGACAACTCGCATCAGGAACCGGAGCTTCTTTCCCTCAGTCACGGTGGGGTCGGCGTGCCGGGACAATCGATTCATTTCCTCTGTGTAGATAGCGATGCTTTCATTGGGCAGCTGTACACGGGTCTCCAGCATACCTGCGGCTCGTTCCTTGCGGACCACGTTGGTGAACGTGCTTAGGAACGTCGTCCGAAAGAGATTCCAGGTGTGTAACGTGGACTCTCGGTTCTCGAACCACGTCCTGGCGGCGTCTTCTACGTAGAAGTAAGCGCGGCGCAGTTTTTCGTCGGAGTCCCAGTTGTTGAAAGCCGCGACTCGTTCATACGTCTCTAGCCAGGTCTCGGGGTCCTCACTGGGCGATCCATGGAAAGTCGGTGCCTCCCTCGATGGCTGGATCAAGATAGTTGCAGGGGACGTAGCGGCCGTCATCGTGCCAGTCGTCTTCGTCGCCGTGACTTTTGGCTTGTCCGGTAGGAATCCATGCTGAGGGGGCAGTCTTTCAGTCTGCGGCACGCTCGACTATCCGTGGCGGGGTAGGTGTCTTCGTCACGATTTGGGCTGGGTTCACGGCTTGACGGGGGCGTCCCGTACATGAAACAAGCAGCACCTCCACCAGATGTCACGTGGTCGTGACGTTGACGAAGGCAGCAGTCGGTATGTCGAAGATGAAACTGTTTATTAGACCGAACTCGTGGCAAGTAAACGGAAAGTCAGATTACAGCAATACACACTGATACTGCTAGCGGCGAACAGAGCATCGGCCGTCGATCAACTGATCGTCGTTGGGATGCGCCATGTTTTATACATCACGCATGGAACTTTCTAGTCTTATCACTGGTGGTTGCGCAAGCTCTGGAATAAGCTTGAGTGTTCGCGTCTTGCGTGCAATCTTAACAAAACGATCTACTGAAATTGTAAAGCTTCTCGAACACCGAGGCGCAGTCTGCGCCGAGCTTTGCTCACAGTCTTTGTGGGCGTAAACCGAATACGGCAAGGTTAAAAGAAACGCGCGTGGCAATATTGATATCCCTCATGTGAGAATGCTCGCCTTTGGGTCGCCTTTCGCCGGTTTGCCTTCTTCTTTTAGCCGCATCCGCCTTCACCGCATATCGGCACTTTGGAAATTTAACAACTACTTCAGTACTTGTCGACTGACGCATGATGCCAAAATGGTGCCGGAAGAGGAAATATTGTGGTAATTTTTTCTGTCACCATGTCGTGCTATTCTCTTTGTTCATATTGCCGATGTATTCTTATTTAGACTGTTGGCCATGAAACAGGCTACTTCCTCAATTCTCTTCTGTTTCCTAATAGTGTTTCATAAGAAATTCTCTTCTGTTTGCTTCTGTTTCCTAAGAAAAAAAAAACAAAAATCGCACACATCTCTCATGAAGGGAACCCTGAGTAGTAATGCGAAGCAGCCAATGTCTTTTATTCATCATCGTATATCACTTTAAGCTCCAAAGACCGTTTTCCCTTTAGTATAACGGCCTTGTTGTTAAGTGTAAATTTAGGGATCGTGCCGCAAAGTTTGTAGATTGAAGTTTGAGAAGGCGATGTCTATGCACGTTCGCCTAATGGTAGTATGATGTTTGCAATGCACCGGACAGCGTAACGGGACACCCTGTGCTGTACTAGCCAGTCATCATTCATGATGTCCGCGTTAAAGTCCCCGGTGAGTACGAAGGAGTTGTTCTTGACCATAGTTTTATAGTGGATCATCAGCTTCTCGATCTACCTTTCCATGTTTCCTTGGGAGAGGTTTGGAGCAAGGTACATTGTCATGATGATAATGTTGCTCGAGAATGTTACGGCGGCATGTTCACCGTTGTGACTCTGACTTGTTATTGGTAGGTCGACATCTACTGCGGTTTGTGGCCGTTTGACGTAGATCTGGACACCACCAGCAGGACGTTCTGCTTCCTTCGTGCAAACGACCGCATCGTATCCGTTGATGGTGGGTCTTGCGCCGTACCACGTTTCTGCAAGGCAGAGCACGTCCATGTTGGTGAGTACAGGATCGCGTTCAATGTCCCTCGCATGCGCGTTAAGGGATCGGGTGTTGAGTAGGGCTATGGTGCACACTGTTTCTGGGTTCACATCTTGGAAGCTGCGGAGGTACTAAACTCGTCCACCATGCTCCTGTCAATGTTGCTTTCCTTGTAGTAGAAATGGTGGTCCCGGCGGTGTTGTTCAGGTAGACAATGTCTAGGTTTGTGCAGCGTCTGAGCGCCACGTACACTAACTTTTGCGGATTGGCTTTCCTGTTCTCGAATGCTGGACGGACGAATTCGTTCCTCCCTGTGATGTGTGCACCATTATGGCGCTCACTTGCACGATGGGGAACTTTCATCGTTTGCACGCAACGGCTGTCTTGCGATCAATGGTGAGTTTGACCGCGCGAGGTTCGATGGGTATCCACGAGTTTTCCAGATCGTATCAGTTTCGTAAGGCTTCGATCATCGCTTGGCGAGAACAGAGACGGGCGAGCTTCCCCGTCATCATCGTCATCGTTATGACGCATAGCGGGTACATGCCATGAGTTCTGCCGTGATGGCAGAAAGAGAATGTGTGGTCTCGAACACGCTTACTCTTCAACGTCCTCAGCGTCGTCGTCATCGTCATGGCGTATAATGGTTACCTTGCATGTGCTGTGCAGTGATGGCAACATCGTCGTCATCTGGCTACGGCGTACAACGATGGGGGGGACAGGCGTCGTTCATAAGCTGATTCACATCTAAAACAGGGAAAAGATCACCAGTACATCTTAGCTAGAGAGTAGTGTAGGCTATACATATGTATTCGCAGAGCAGCCTGCACCCTGAAAGCGCTCCAACAATTGCTGTCTCTTTATAATAGTATCAGTTGTATATGTGAAGAAAGTTGAATACTGAAATAATGCCTTATCAGAAGTGGCTAGAGTTTCTAAAGGATAAAAGAGATCACCAATGACTAATCCCTACGCCATTTTATGTTATGTTGCTCATTCTATCTAACAGCAAGGGTATATTGTCCCTAACTAGCATGTATATAACGAATGTTCAACCTCACAAGTCATAGTCCTAGTACTACATGGTATTTATTTTTAGGAGCTTGCTCGGCTAGCTTCTTAAGCTCGCGCCTTGTCCGGCGGCGGCGGCGATGCCGGCGGCGTGTACACGCCGCTCAAGGCGCCGGATTTCCGGTGATTTCAAGAAAGCTCACTAGATGGCGGTGCCGCTCAAGGCGATGTACAGCAATCTCGGCACGCGCGCTTCGTTTCTCTTCGCCGGGAGCTCACGCAGTGAACACTCTTCGTTACCGCTCGGCCGCATGAACACGTATATATAATGTATATATTTCATGCATCATAAAGCAATCATTTTTAAGGTATGAAGCCAAGTGTCAGAAAATTTTTTAAAGCGATAATCACTAGAGATTATGAGCTTACAATATGAAACACATCTTTTTAAGCACATGTGAGCATTTTAAAGCAACTCCTATTTTTTTGTTAATTTTTCATAATTAAAAATGTCATTAAAAGTGGGCCTCACGCGAACACTCCTAACTCAAGTTCCGCTCAATAAAAAAATATAATTTTTTGCAGGAACATGGAAAAGGCTTCGGCCTGTGCAGTGAACCAAAACAAATGATATATAATGATTATTAAAAACATAGTGATGAAATAACCAAAAAACTATGCATTTGCACTAGGGCCACCTTCGTATAACAGGCAGCCATATTAAACCTTGTGGCAGGATTTTGCTTATTGAGGTTCATTGCACGCCTACTAAGGTGATAAGGAAGTGTGCCAAGTTTTAATGAAAAATGTTTATTAGAAAAAGAGTTATGACTGTTCGCGTACGGAAAAATACCAGAAATATAAGTTCTGAGAAAATCAACAAAGAATATTTGAAACAGGTGCAGCGCTTACACAAGGTGGGAAAGAGCGCTAAGATTCTCAATATTTGTTGCCAGTTACATCGTGGACCTTACTATTGTGTGCCTTTGCTCGACCGGCAGCCCTCAATTTTTTTCAAGCTTTTATTGAAGCGTCAGTGCCATGACGGGACGCTTTCGCGCTGCGGTGCGGATCATTTGTGAGGCAAGCTTTTGTTGTGTAGAGGCTTGGACCGATCTGAATTTGCTTCAAAAGTATCATGTGCTTTTTTTTTCCACTACTGAAATGACACACATCGTCAAACAAAGCAAATTTGATGGTTTACAGGCTCACGTACGTGTCCTTGAGTGTGATCAACACATGTACCACGTTACGCGTGCACCTGGTGAGAAGTTTATGACTTTTATGGACAAAAAATATGGGTTGACAACTGTTTTAGAGCATTATTACATGTTCACAGTTGATATAATTGCTAAATAACCAACAAAATGCTACATATCAAGGTAATATTGTGATTCACACAAAACTGGCACTTTCAGTTTCGGTTTCGTAGGTGATGGGTGGTCTCACAATTTTCCTTGTATCTTTTGAAAGAAATCTGCGTAGACAGAAACCTTTTGCAGCAAAATGAAGAGGAATAAATTTCGCGTTTAACATGACCAAAAACCAAAAAATGGCATTAAAAAAAAGTCGCTTGTTCCACTTGGCCTCATACCTTAAAGGGAAACGAGTGCCCAAGCTCATCGAGGGACGCCCTTCTTGTACTTTGCGAAAGAACATCTCTTGTATATATATAATGTAAATAGCCCATCAAAATGTATATAGTGCATCCAAATGTCAATTAATAAACATTGTGTATGTATAACAACGTTGTCACGTATATATATGATGGTAGGAGATGTGTACGGATGATTCGCGGGTTACCCGATCATCTCCGAGCAAGCTCCTGTAACATCATTCACTTTGTGGATATGGCAGTGATTTTTTTTATTTTGGTGCTCACAGAATATCTACACAAAACTTTGTTTGATTATATCGCGTGACACAAACAAGGTTAAAACAGCCTGCTTAGACTATACGTTGTGTTGGATGACTCTAGCGCATTTACTATACGCACTGTTGGTATAAGCGGCGCTGAACACAAAAGGGAAGTAACACATTGCAGGTCTTCAGAATTACCACCCTTGCTTAGCCAACTGGGTTAGTTCTCCATCGCGATTGCAATGCTCTTTAACCTTGCGCATCAAAACAACCGTGGGGTTTGGCCGGACGTGCTGCCACGAAGGGGCAGTGGCTATTGCGGTGGCTGTGAGATGATGCACGCCGTAGCACAAGCGTTAATCAATGCACCAGCTTAACGCTGTCATAAACCGCCGGCACGTTACCATATCACTCTTACGAGAAACATTAAAGGGATCCGGAAGGATTATTTCGCGGGTGGTGTTTCACAGCAGAATAGGAGTTGAACTGCTGAAAATGATAAATACAACCAAGTGATTAAAAAAAAAAGGACGATAAACCTCTTTTTTCAGTGATTTTGGGTTGTGCCTCGAGCCTTAGCGGCCGCCGGTTGGCCCTGGAAAACAAACGTCACGACCCCCCTGCGCGCGTGGCGCCGCGGCAGCCACGGGGGCTGCAGTGGCTGTTCATTGCAGTCGGCGCTACTCACTTGCAATTGTGATTCGTCTGAAACGTTGGGGAAACTCATCTCCAAGCAAGACGAATGCTGTCCCTCGGTTAGTCTTTGATTTTGAAGCATTCGCCGTGTTGGAAGGAAATGCCTAGCTACTGCTACGCAGAAGGCTTTCCTCATAGAATCGTGGGTCTCGACACACCGTCGCATGCGTTTCCCTGGAGATTGCAAGCAGCGTAGGTATGCTTTGGGTAAGATCTCCTCGGCCTTTACGCCGAGCCTGAACACATTTAAAAATTTACCTAATTTGCAAGGGCGGAACAATTTGTGGCTTCAGTTGACTACGTCTGATAAAAAAAAGGACAGCAGAAGCATGGGATGGTGGCGCTATCTAGCTGTAATGCGGATCAATGAGGCTTGCATTCGAATATTCTGTGCTCTCCATCGCGGCGAAGTCTACCGATTTCGATTAGTTCAACTTGTAAATGACCTGTGGTATCGAAGATGTGTGAGTAGCTACCGTATGCACAGAGCTATGAAACTGCTGAGAAATTCCAGACATGCCGCGTCTCGTCGCGCAACGAATGAATTGGGCGGCGGTCTAACGCCGACCGCATGGAGGCACACAAAACGACGAACTACAATGCTTCGATTCACCCGTAATAACAGCCTTTCTGCCTAAGGAAATCTCATGCAACGACGCATTTTGCAACCTCCATAACTATAATTCATTTACTGCTGTCGCGACTCGTTCGACCATGTTGGTGGCCTGTATTGCCTGACTGGAGCATCTATCGCCACATGCTCCTCTTCGTCGCTTGGCAGAGGAAGCTCGTAAGCTTAATTTCTGCTGATATTGAAATGGTTTCCATCATCAGAGGTGAATGTATCGCTGGTAGAGAGAGACCATGATATGAATGCGTACTGCGCAGCTATGTCACGTGGAGGGCGCTTCGAAATAAGGTGGCCGACCGGCCGGCTGTCGACAAAGGGAGTCGTGATGTCACGGCGTCCAACTCACGTGGGCTGAGTGACGTGGCGCACGCTCACAAAGACGTAGAAAATATGACCGCCCGCTGAAAAGCTCGTTGTGACGACTTCTTCTTCATGTAATCGTACACTAAGTTCATTTTAAGCATTTTCGAAAAGTTTTCAGATTTTGGTTTTGTATCCCTTTAAGGATCACTCCAATAACCAGGCGCCGAGGTGTCAAGTGGGCATGTCCGCTGGTATTTGTTAACACGAAAGTGTTTTATGCCAGGGTCCTGCACGGTTCCACGGAGGTATTTTTGTCTCAAACATGACGTCGCAAAACATACACTAACTAACGGCAAAGCAAACAACTAGAAGAGAAAGTTCGGTCCCCGGGAGTCGAACCTACAACCCCCTAGCTCTGAAGCGCGCGGCGCGAATCGACTCAGCCACAGAGCGTACGTTCTTCGGCATACTAACGGTGAGCTATTTATATACACCATTTTCTGTTGGCAGTACTCTGAGCTCGGTGGCTTCAGCTTGTTCGTGTTATTTCTAACGAGATGGCGCTGGCGCGAAGGGCGCAGAGGGCGGGGAGGGCGCTCTTTAAAGGTAAGTTTTCCCACGCGTCGCGACGCGTGCGCGCCTCTACAGTGTGTGGTCGCTCGTGCACGCGCGGTTCTGTCGTGATGAGTGCGGTGTGTCCATCTTATGCTTTCACCGCAAGTATGCGTTGAAGCTACAGCTAGCGCGAAGGCCACTTGGCTCGTTGCAGCTGCTGCATATGAGAAAGAAACACGCTGCTCACACACAAAGAAGGAACAATTGTAAAAAAATAGTTTGCGCTCGTCCTGTGTACAACTGCGTTCGTTTCATGCGTCGTCATTTGTATTTGAGCAAAGCGCTTTAGGCGCTGAGCTGCGACAGTTCATATGTCCTTTTTGCTTGAGGAGCGTGCTGGAAGTTTCGAGCTGCTTGCCGTTCTTCGCATGACATTAAAGTTTGTTGCTATGGTATTCATTCCTTCGCCCTTTAGACGTAACCAATAACCTCTGTGACGACACGTTGCACATTCGTGTTATATCGATTCCTATAACAAATGGATTAGTCGAGCTTTTTGAACACGAAAGTGTTTTATGCCGGGATCTATCAAGACTCCAGTGACGTATTTCCATCAAGGAAATGACGTCGTAAACATACACATGCTCAGAAGACAAAGAAAAATTGACGGCAGATCCACGAGGTGAATGATGATGAGATTGGGTGAAGCTCCTGGAAGTAATCATCGGTTAAACCGTGAAGTTTCTTCCGTTAATTCGCCCGATAAAATTGACGTGAAACGATTGATTAAATGTTTTATCAAACTTTTATTGCTGGTTTCCGTTGTCCTTTCATTATGACAGCTTTGTGGTCGGTGAAATGTAAGCTAAGTGGTTCTTGCATACGAGCACACACCGACGGCAACGAGCATCGTCAACTACAAACCTGTATCGCGATATGGTTTTGATTATAAAACCATTGCTTTAGAAAACACCTGGCGTCTTTCGTTAAGCAGCTGGCGTCTTTTCGTTTTGCTTTAGAAACATCTGGGGTCTTTTCGTTTTGCTTTTAGAAAACATCTGGCGTCTTTCGTTGGTTTATTTCATCAATCAACGGCGTTTTGAACAAAATTTTTATTGTTTAATCACGCACAGGAGAAATCTCACCAGGCACTACCTTGGAGGTAAACAATGGCTGCTACTGGGAATGAGAGACAGCAGAAGTCGGCTTTTAACACTTCTACTTCTACTAACGTTTCCTACTGGAACATGCCAATGGCTGCTAATGGGGAATGAGAGACAGAAGAATTCGGCTTTTAGTTAACGCGCACGCTGCGGATTTTTGATTGTTCAACAACGCACAGGAGAAATCTCCCACCGGCACCACCTTGGAGGTCAAAGCGTAAGACTGGTTACGCACTACGACTGCGACGAGGGACGAACGGGTGCCGCTTTAAGGAGCTTCGCCCCTAAAAAATTGGCCGCGCATCTGCGTGCTTCGCTGCAAATTTCGTTGACAGAAGATAGTCCTCTTAATAGAATGTTTTGTTGGGCGCGTTGGTTCATTATGGAAAAGATTTGAGCGCAAAAAAGGACGGGACACAAGAGAAGAAGACGACTGCACGAGCGCTCACTACCAACTGGTTTTATTCAGAAGAAAACATATGAATATAAAGCTCAGTACACCACAAGCCCACCTACGCGCATATTAAGTGAGATAGACGAGAAAGGCTTAGCGTAAACTGCGCTCAATCAACTGCACCTCACTCCCTCGCAAGCATACCGACGTTTGGCTAACACAATCTGTGCATTTCTTCTTTATGTAAAAGGCCTCCAAAAGCTCGCGTGCCACGGTGTCTCTGCTGCGGCCCAGTAATTTCAGTTCAGAGAAAGGAGCACATTCGCACTCCGCGCAGTGCGCGGGAAGGTGCGCGCGCCGATCACCTGTGAGCGACAGTTCATATTCACGTGTCCGGTCGTTGACACACCGTCTTGTCTGTCCGATATAGGACTTCCCGCAGGTCAGTGGAAACGCACAGACGAGTGCCTCCGCACAATCCCTGCAGGGCCGCGTGTGCTTTTAAATGCGAAGCATTTCTTAGCGAACTTCGGCGAGTTTGAGCGTATCTGACTATCTATCTATCTATCTATCTAGCCGCCTACGACTTTGTGCTCTCCTGGCCGTATCGTTAATGGGATTTATACCAAACTTGGTATGGCATAACATGACCGTATGACGAACATAAATGGCTGGTCATATCATTAAAATCATGACTAAATTGTCATGAAAAGTATGATTTACATACCACGCTCATGGGGTGTTCGCGGCCGTTTCGTTAGCTTGATATACACCAAATTTGGGATTGAGTGACGTGACTGTATGACGAACATAAATGGCAGATGGTAATATGCAAATAAGGACGTGCATGTCATGAACAACATGATTTGATTTACATGCCACGCTCATGGCGAGCTCGCGGCCGTTTCGTTAGCTTGAGATACACCAAATTTGGTATTGAGTGACATGACTGTATGAGGAACATAAATGACAAGTGGCAATATGGAAATCATGACATGTCATGAGCGACATGACTTGCATGCCACGCTCATGGCGCACTCGCGGCCGTTTCGTTAGCTTGAGATACACCAAATTTGGTATTGAGTGACGTGACTGTATGACGAACATAAATGACAAGTGGTAATATGGAAATCATGACTTGTCATGTGCGTCATGACTTGCATGCCACGCTCATGGCGTGCTCGCGGCCGTTTTGTTAGCTTGAGATACACCAAATTTGGTATTGAGTGACGTCACTGTATGACGAACACAAATGACAAGTGGCAATATGGAAATCATGACATGTCATGAGGCACATGACTTGCATGCCACGCTCATGGCGTGCTCGCGGCCGTTTCGTTAGCTTGAGATACACCAAATTTGGTATTGAGTGACATAACTGTATGAGGAACATAAATGACAAGTGGCAATATGGAAATCATGACATGTCATGAGCGACATGACTTGCATGCCACGCTCATGGCACGCTCGCGGCCATTTCGTTAGCTTGATATTCACCAAATTTGGGATTGAGTGACGTCACTGTATGACGAACACAAATGACAAGTGGCAATATGGAAATCATGACATGTCATGAGCGACATGACTTGCATGCCACGCTCATGGCACGCTCGCGGCCATTTCGTTAGCTTGATATTCACCAAATTTGGGATTGAGTGACGTCACTGTATGACGAACACAAATGACAAGTGGCAATATGGAAATCATGACATGTCATGAGGCACATGACTTGCATGCCACGCTCATGGCGTGCTCGCGGCCGTTTCGTTAGCTTGAGATACACCGAATTTGGTATTGAGTGACATGACTGTATGAGGAACATAAATGACAAGTGGCAGTATGGAAATCATACGTGTCATGAGCGACATGACTTGCATGCCACGCTCATGGCGCGCTCGCGGCCATTTCGTTAGCTTGATATACACCAAATTTGGGATTGAGTGACTTCACTGTATGACGAACATAAATGACAAGTAGCAATATGGAAATCATGACATGTCATGAGGGACATGACTTGCATGCCACGCTCATGGCGTGCTCGCGGCCGTTTCGTTAGCTTGATATACACCAAACTTGGTATTGAGTCACGTGACTGTATGACGAACATAAATGACAGGTCCTAACATGTAAAACATGACATGCAAATTATGTAAAGCATGATTTGCTCCTTCCTGGCTGCTTCGCATTACATCGATTCCCACAGTGCGTGGGATCTGCCGGCTTTTTTTCCACAAGACGCTTTCCTTTTCACCTCGCCAGCTATACGCGCACAAAGCTTGGACAGCTTGTTCAGCGGCGATATGACGATAGGCGCATCATGCCTCGCCGCCACTCTCTTGCGGTTGTGCGTCACATTGTGAATGTACGGCAGTACCTCGGGCCTGATGGCGCTCATCTCTCTTTCCTTGTTCCTGCCCTTTCATTTCATTTTCTGGAGAAGCGACTCCACATTGGCCACTAGGACAGTTTCCGGATACCGTGAAGACCACTGAGCTGCGGGAAGTCACATATCGGACTGACAAGCCGGTGTGTCAACGACCGGGAACGTGAGCATGAACTGTCGCTCACAGGTGATCGACGCGCGCCCCTTCCCGCGAACTGCGTGGAATGCGAATGTGCTCCTTTCTCTGAACTGAATGTACGGGGCCGCAGCAGAGACACCGTGGCACGCGAGCTTTTGGAGGCCTTTTACATTAAGAAGAAAGGCACAGGTTGTGTTAGCCAAACGTCGGTATGCTTGCGGGGGGAGTGAGATGCAGTTGATTGAGCGCAGTTTACGATAAGCCTTTCCCGTCTATCTCACTTAATATGTGCGCAGGCGCGCTTGTGGTGTACTGAGCCTTATATTCGTATGTTTTCTTCTGAATAAAACCAGTTGGTAGTGAGCGCTCTTGTAGTCGTCTTCTTGTCTTGTGTCCCGTCCTTTTTTGCCCTCAAATCTTTTCCAGATAGTCCTCTGCCGGCCGTACTACTATGTTTGCCTTGTCTCAGACAGCACCTCCTCTACGTTGAATCCGCCTCATCTGGCTGGCATTGATAAAATAGAGGAGGCGCTGCGTGATATATGGGCGCCATGTGGCAGTGGCGTCGGGAAACATGAGCTTGTGCAGAACCCAGTGGCACTCCCACATTACGGCACCGTATCGTCAGCAGAGGGCTTTTTCGTGCAGAGCGTCGCATTTTCAGCGCAGCCTAAGAAACACTACGCTCTCTGAAATTACGTATCTATGTATTTTCTAGTAAAGGAACAGACCACCTAATACTTACGTATTGATGTTGAGCCTCAGATATGCGAAGTATTTACTTTTTGATCAACATCGTTGACAACTCTGAACGCAGCTAACAGTTCAAGATGGCTGGGCGTTTAGCAAGTGCTTAAACTTTGGCCGGGTGGCTGAATCGTGTCACAGATAGACAAACAGAAAGACAGACAAAATTTTCTGCGTTCAAGTATCCCAAGAAAGAGTCTTTAAAAGTTCCGTCAACGGCAGTTGAACCTGCGACCCCTTGGTCCACGACAGGCGATTGCAGGCACGCTATCGACTGCGCAATGGTTTTTTTCTCTTTATTGTTGCTCCATGGTCACATACCCTGCTTGCTTTGCAAAGGCGCCTTTTATATCTACCACTGTCCCCTCACAGTGCTGTTGTTTAAGTAAAGTAAGCCATCACGAGCGTCAAATCTACGATTAGTTCCTTCAAAGTGTCGTTTCTGAACACCCGTCTAATTCGGCGCGTTTAGAGTAGGAACAATGAAATTTTGTTGACGCATTCACGCACTGCTAGGTGGTGACCTTGCCCCCAACATCGACCTCGCTCATACCATTTCTCCATATCAAAAATAGCTTTGCGACGCGCGAGCGCTTCGTGTGGCCGCAACTCCGCATTTCTGGCTTACGTTCGGCCGCGAAAAATCGCAGCTCACCAACGGGGAAGATACGATGCGCTCTGCGTTTCCCTCTGGTCGGGCATTGATGTTCAATAACTGACATGCCACGAGTAGGCGACCTAAGACCAACTTCGGCGTCCAGTCGGGGATACTCTTCTGGCTGTCACACCGCTTTCTCTGATTCCGCTCACCGTGCAGCTCCCACAAGCATCTGTGACCGCAAGAGTTTGTTTATACTTTGATCATGGAGGTTAGCCGTCGGAATACAGGTGTACCACCAAGCGTCAGCGTGGATCCATCAACTTAAACGGTGGTATAACTGTGAAACGCCAATGGACGTTGTGCAAGCTCTCCTATATCAATGTTCACAAAACGCTCAACTACTTCTCTAACGAAGCGTTTGACTTTCGTGTTATACCAATCATATGACAGAAGAAATATGTTTTTTTTTTAATTTTCACAGGCATATATAGTAAGAAGACAAACACCAACATTTGATAGACATTAACATTGAAACTTTAGGCAGAAGTCTTTCAAACCGCTCTACAACTTTCTTGTAACATTCCACGACAACCGTGCAGAGACCCAAAACACGACATCGACGCTGATGATGATGGCCTGTATGTATGGCTCACACCCACTGTCGGGGATTGGCCAAGACGAATATTTTATAGATAAAAGTGATCACAAATGAATTGTAGTATTAAAGAATTATAGAATAGTTGGAATAAACTAATTATGCTAATTGAGAGATTTGATGTCAAAACCGCTCTTATTCAATTAAAAATTTCTCTACAGCGGAACAGACATCCTGGGCACAATGACCTAATGAAGGGGCTCCCAAGGACAGAATATTAGAGATGATGAAATCCTATCTAATTCCAAAAAAACCACTTTGAGGATATTTTGCTCAGTGAGTTGTAGCGGTTACATGATAAAAATAATGCTCGACAGTTTCTTCTTTGCTACAAAACGAACAAAGAGGGAAAGGAGCCAGACCACCTCTATGCATATAGAAGTTTAATTTTGGAACTCGACAGCATGATTTTGTAAAAAGGACTTCCTCTTTTCACGTTGACCAGAAATTCCAACGCCAAGGGAACAAGAGGTACCGATATTCGTTTAGATAAGTGAGTAATGTTTTACCAGAGTCCTGAATTATGGCACGCCTTGTAAATCTTCTTGATTTTAGCAGCGCACTGAGGGACGAGGACTAAGAAAAAGAAGGTACACAACACTAGCGCCCGTGTTGTGTACCTTCTTTTCTTAGTCTTCGTCCCCTCAGTGCGCTGCAAAAATCAAGATGAATCCGTACCAACTAGCTCAAGTGTCAGTTCTCATGCCTTGTAAATCTGTCACGAATTATGAGTACTGATGTGGGTATAATTGAAAGTATCGGCCACTAAGAGCGGCTTTCGCTAGAGTGTCCACCATTTCATTCATTTTTATTCCTTTGTGGCCCTGTACCCAGATTAGTCTGATTAAAGTTACATAGGTGGGAACCAGACAATGAAAAGTACGTGATAATTGAGAATCACAATTAGCAGCGAGTGCTGAGCACAAAGATAAAGAGTCTGTGATTATGGACACACCTGAGGTTGATGGGCTGAGCTTTCTTAAAGCCATAATTACCATCTTTTCGTTCTTCTTGTATTCACCCCGTTCTCACCAAATCTTTCCATCGTTAAATAGGCCCACTACACTCTCCCGGGCTTTGTTTCATCACTCCGCATCAAATAAGGGATGACATTAGCAATGGATGCGCCTCCCAACGCACCGTTTTCCGTCGTGTAGCCGATGGTCTTCAATACTTCTTTTTTGTCCAATCTTGTCACTTTACACGGAGCGACACGCTTTGTGTTCGAGTCACCGTAACATTTCTGCACCAGAACCATATCAACTAGTGCTATTGCAGGAATATTTGTGTTAAGACCTTTGTCAAAAGCTCCCTTCATCACTTTCGTGTGTTCTTTTGCTGTTCTGAACCTTTATACGAACCTCACACTACCTGATGGCATAAAGTCTGCCGAAAGGAGACACAAGATATGAATGAATGTAAGAAGGGAAGTTGGACCCCTCGTTTCTTTAACACAAATCTAATCAACTCCAGCAGATTACCACGCGAAGGAACTCATAGGGGGACGTTAAAGGTACTGTTTTAAATATATTGTAGTGATTGTGATACTGATGTGAGCAAAGCAAAGCGGACGAAAAGACGATGTGCAGCCTGTAGGCACCGATCTTTGAGGTTCGAATAACGCGCCCGACTACCTGTGTCGCTGGCCGTCATGGCTAAGCACCAGGGAAGTTGGCGAGAGGACAACTGGCGCCGAAACAGAATTGGCAAAGCATAGGGGGACGTTATCCGAAGGTTAAAGGTTCGGCTTCGGCCGGGAGCAAGTTTTCGTTTCGCCAAGTTTACTTGCATCACAGTAATACAAAAATTGAAACAATGCACTTAAAGCGGTAAAATTAATTCCTCCTATACATTATCTGGCTTGATTATCTGCTAGTTTTCATCAAGGTTGTGTCAAACAATGAAACGAGCCCTGAAAATCCTCCTTTTTAATTTACTTATGGAGCAATGCGT
>JALIZH010015083.1:0-42541 GCA_030522465.1 Rhipicephalus appendiculatus
CACTAGCACATAGAACGTACGACACGCAGAACGATGTTATCACCCTTGCACGTAAAACGAAAGCTCGCGGCGACCGCCACGATGAAAATTCGCCTGAAGTGCCCCTACAATTGCTGTCGCAATGAAACCGGTGGGTGCCGGGCGGCAAGGGTGATCGGAACCCACTGCACAGGGGTGACAGGTGGCGTCCAGCATGGTTGGCATGTCTCAAGGCGGCGTACGCCTCTGTCCCTTTCTTCCACATCCCAGACCACGCGGGCTCACGTGTGCCGCACCACCTGTTATGGCGTGCACTTCTATAACCCACTGACGCAACCTGCGGTGCACGCACAAAGATGGCACGTATCAATACACCAACCTTCTCGTATCACCCTTTGTTCCGCATCCGAAGGCACGCTGCGCTCGAGGCGCAACATTGTGATCTTCGCCTTTTCATAGAAGAACATGGCAGTGGAAGTTCTCGCTTTGATTAGCTCTACACTTCCTTGCGTGATCAAGCAGGTCATCGATACTAAACGCCAAGTAGTCAGCACGGTCACTTGCTCGGTCTACGTATCCTACGCAGTTAGTTTACGTGAGTGTAACAGATGTTCTGCACGTAATCGAACCTTGTTTGAGCCAGCCTCTGCGAAATCGTTTAATTACACATTAAACCGTTCCAGCTGTACACGCCCATGGCGCACAGGAACCTACCGGCGGAGATGGCGGCAGCCAGGTAAGCATTTACGTAATATCACACACACACACACACGCACACACACACACACACACACACACACACACACACACACACACACACACACACACACACACACACACACACACAAACACACACACACACACACACACACACACACACACACACACACACACACACACACACACACACACACACACACACACGCACACACACACACACACACACACGCACACACACACACACACACACACACACACACACACACACACACACACACACACACACACACACACACACACACACCCACACACACCCACACACGCACACACACACACCCACACACACACACACACATGGTCTCGAAGTGTCGTATATGCGAAGCACCGGTTCTTCAGTTATGCGCTCCTTCAGTTGTCGAAAAGCTTGCTCGCATGCTTCTGTCCACGTCCACTTGCTTCCTTTGTGGAGTAGTTTCGTGAGTGGGAGAGCGATGTCACTGAAATAAGGGATGTACTGACGGTAAGTGTTTACAGTGCCCAGGAAACGCTGGAGGTCTTTCTCTCGTTTAGATGTCGGAAATTTGAGTATTGTAGCCACGTTACTTGGCTTAGGTGTCACTATTCCTTGTGAAATTTTGTGGCCCAAGTATTCAATGCTGGATCTTGCAAACTGGCACTTTTTGCGTTTCAGTTTTACGTTCTCGTCTTTAAGAGCTTTCAACAGTGCCTCGACGGTGTCGTATATGATCGTCAAATGTCTCTGAGTATACGACCACATCGTCAAAGTAATTGCTAACATTAGTGAGCTGATGTTTGTCTATTATTGATTTCATGGCTCTTTCAAATGTAGCCGGAGCGTTCTTTAACCCGAACGGCATTACCAACCACTCATAATGACCATCAGTCGTGACAAACGCAGTTTTTTGAACGTCGTCGGGATGCATTCGGACATGCCAGTATCCCGACGTTACATCTAGCGCAGTGAAAAAGTTCGCCTTTCCTAAGTGGTCCAGAATGTCATCTATACGTGGAATTGGTTGATAGTCGGGTACCGTTATTGCGTTGAGCTTGCGATAGTCAATACATAGACGAGTACGTCCTTCGCCTTTCTTTTCCGCTAAGATGACCGGTGCGGCATAGGGCGACAACGAAGGCCTCACAACACCTTGCTTAATGAGGGCGTCAATTTGTTTGTTATTTCCGCTTTGTCGGCCTGTGAACATCTGTATGGTGCTCGATGAATAGGGACAGCATTGGTAAGGGCAATCCTATGTTGCTCAGTAGTGATGCATCCAATATCTGTCTGGGATTTCGAGAAGATCTCGTCATGCTTATTTAAAAGAGAGTCGAGCACTGCTGATTCATGTTCTGGCAAGTTTTCTGAATTCAGGGTTCTCATCAGCGGTGCTTTAGTGGTTTTCTTTTCGTTGTGATTCGACAGGTTCAGATTTTCACGCCCTTGTGTTACTGACTGGCTTTCCAAATTTACAGAAAGACTTGAAGTAGAAGCGCTGTCTAGGCCAAGAATTAATTGTGTTCTCATGCCTCGCAGAACGTGTACATAAACTTTCTTTGTGACATTCCCAATTTGCAATTGAATGTTTACGCGACCCAAAGTTTGAATGCTTGAAGTAACTTGCTGCACCATGATGCTGGAGTCTCTCATCAACTGAAGCTTGAGCTGTTTGTACACATCTTCACTGATACAAGTAATTGTTGCTCCTGTATCAAGAATTGCAGTTACTGGCCTTCCGTTGATGAGAGCATCGAACTCTATTAATGAAACTCTGGGTCGCTCTCCTCGTTTCCCGGTCTAGTCTCAATAGCGGACACGTTGCCGCGGCGTGTACATTCGTTGCGCCAATGAAACTGTCGTGGGAAACCAGCAGCTGAGCAATATCTACATTCATTTTGGGGGGACATGCGGTCGAGAAGTCAATGTTGGCTGCTGCGGTCTGCTGAAGAGACGTGGAGCTCTTGATGTAGTACTAGGAGTACGAGTAACGGAAATTCCTCTCACCCGTCTTAAAGATGTCTCGACCCGTTGGGCAGCGGCGAGCCACTCTGATGACGAGTTGAAAGACAGTCCGGCGAGTGCCAGTTCCACATCAGGAGGAACATCGTCAGTCAGTCCAGAAATGATGTGGCACTCTTTAAGGTCGGCCAAGGAGCCCAGTCGTTTTTTCTCGTCGTAGTAATCCTTGATGGTCTGCCCTCCTTTTAGCCGGTAGTGGATGAAGAGACGAAAAGCATCTCCGTCAGTCGTAGCAAAGCGATTTCGCATGTCGCGCTTTAATATCGTCCCATGTCTCGTCGTTGCCGAAAATCTCTGTCAGGTACCACTTGAACGCTTCCCCTTCGATGTATTAGCTGAAGTGACTGACCCGATCGCGGTGTGTCCATGATGCCTCGGTCGCCTTCGTGTCGAAAAGGAGTAGCCACTTGTCGACGGGGACGTCTTCTGGTGTTCCCTTGTACTTCGGTATGTTGAGCGGAGGCTTTGGCCTAGCCATGGCAGGTTGATGAGGTCGATCCTGTCGACTTGTGTGACGTTAGAGAACAGAGATACGTCGTGGTTCAGATGCCATCCATTTATTCTGATGCAGGCGCACCTCTTCTTTGTCGGCTTCTCCTACCATCGCCTTGTTCATACGTATATATATATATAATATTAATGCAAATCTTTTACCGTCTGGCACTGCTGGTAACCTTCCACTACGAGGGCGGTCCGATAAGTACTTAGCCTCACCGCGAGAGCGCGACGCTATCGCATGAGACATATACTGACGTTGAGTACGCTCTCTTAGAGAGACACATGCAAAGGTCCAGTCGAATTGGGCTCGCAGTTTTGTTTTGGTCGCTTGAGAAAGCAGGTGATCTGCGTGTGTCCGTTAAAAATGGAAAAAGAGCAATATCGGTCGGTGATTCGATTCTTGTTTTTGGAAGGGAAATCACGCAGCGAAATCAAAGAGCGACTGGATGCCGTCTACGGTGAGTATTCTCCTTCGATGCCAACCGTCAAAAATTGGTTCAACGAGTTTAAACGTGGTCGCACGTCGGTTTTTGATGAGCCTCGCCCAGGGGCCCCGCAAACGGATACCACGGCCGATAACGTGGCAAAAATCCACGACCTCGTATCGGCAGACCACCGACTGAAGGTGCGCGAGATAGCTGAGTCAGTAGGCATCTCAAAAGACCGCGTGGGTCATATCCTGCATGAAATTTTGGGCATGAGAAAGCTGTCGGCGCGATGGGTGCCGCGTTTGCTCACTCCGGACAACCAGCGCGTCCGTGAGACCACTTCAGAGCAGTGTTTGAAGCAGTTTAAGCGTAATCCGAAGGAGTTCCTGCACCGTTTTCTGACCGTCGACGAAACACGGATCCACTGGTACACACCAGAGACCAAAGAACGGTCGAAACAGTGGACTGCACCCGGAGAACCTGCTCTGAAGAAGGCGAAGACTGTCGCATCGGCCGGAAAGGTGATGGCACCATTTTCTGGGACTCTCAAGGTGTGATCTTCGTCGACTACCTTGAGAAGGGCAAAACGGTGACAGGACCCTACTACGCCGAATTACTGGGCCGATTTCACGCTGAATTGCGAAAAAAACGGCCACATTTGGTGAAGAAAAAGGTGCTCTTCCACCATGACAACGCGCCAGCTCACACCTGCGCCGTCGCCACGGCCAAATTGGTTGAAGTGGGCTACGAAGTGGTTCCCATCCAGCATATTCTCCAGATTTGACTCCGAGTGATTTCTTCTTGTTTCCCAACTTGAAAAAGTCACTCCCTGGACAAAAATTTGAGTCGAATGAAGAAGTTATCGCCGCCACAGAAGCCTACTTTGCAGCTCAGGAGAAAACGTATTTTTCTGACGGGATCAAGAAGTTGGAGGATGGCTGGGTCAAGTGTATAGAGTTGAAAGGGGACTATGTCGAGAAATAAATCGACACCATTCCAAAATTTTCGTTTTTTCTTTTGAAGGCTAAGTACTTATCGGACCGCCCTCGTACATTGTAAACAGTGCGGCTATACACCCATGTTTGGAAATATATGAGTTGTAGACGCAGCGTGCAAGGGAATTGATAGAGACGTACCATATTTGGAAAGGTTGGCCCTGAAAAAAATGTGCAAGCGCAGCTTTTGTGTTTTTGACCAGGAAAGAGTTATTTTCTTGAACGGAGGTGATTTGTGTAGATAAAACTGGCGCAGTAATCTATTAGAATGATTTTGCGAATGCTCTGCACGGACTTCAGAGGAGGCGTTTTTTCGAAAATAAAAGTCAATTGTTAGTAGCCACCTGTGTGTCTGTCTCTGCATCTGCCTCTCAGTTTTTCCCGTTTTGACGTTTCAGTGGCTTTCTTAGAGCGTAACCATGTACCAACTTTTCCAACAAGCAACTCTCTTGATCGTATATATTTCAAGACCCCAGTGCCTGAAGGCGTTACTGAAGGGAGTGGAGATTGAACACAAAATACATAATTGGTCATTTCATATACCGTATGCTTGGACATGTTGGTAATTCATGTGCACTGTACCGTCTCGTGCGCTGCTGTTTTGAGATGTACAAGTGGCGACACCCATAGGCGTACGCAAGCTTCCCGTTCAGGGGGGGGGGGAGATTTGTCGCAGCGCCCCCCCCTCCATATTATGTCAATGTATGGGTTTGGTTTCCCCCCTCCCCCTTCAGACTGCTGAAGCATTGCCGTTGATACGATGGCGGTTGAGCGAGATTGGAGCTTATCTTGCGACTTGCGGCCACCTTCTCAACACAAATTTAACGTTGCAGCGTTCAAGGAAGAACACACGACGAAGACGAAGAGTCCAGCCGGTCTTGTCAGGCGCGCTGGCGTCTGCACAGTGCACGCCCCCAGGGCATCAAAAAGAAATGAAAAGAAAACTGGCGAGAGGGGTAAACTGAGGGCATGGCAAAGCGGTGGAAGGAAGAGGAGGTGTTCCGTGTAACTTGCTGTAGAGAGATGGCGCTAGTTTGTTCCTGTGCAACGGAAGCGCATATTCTGTCCAAAAAGGATGGGATCCCATGGAGGCTTAGGAGAGGATGCAATCGCCTTTCTCATCATTAGTCACCAGGGGAGCCGAGCGGTGGCGCAACCCTACCAGTGCACGAGGCGCACAGTAAGCACAACGGCTCAAATGACGCAGCGCGGTGCCTGCTTCGCGTCCTTATTTCCAGTCTTTGTTCTTACTGAGTGCTATACAAGCGAACACGGTTGGTAATGATTTCTGGCGGCTGGTATGCACAGTTTGTTTCCCGACAGCGGATTTAAATGCAGAGGCACTCCGAATAGTTGTGATAGAGCTGGGCAGGTGGTTCCATTCCTTGGCTGTCTTCGGCATAACTGAATCAGCAGACACGTTTATGAGGAAAGTCGGCTTCGACTATATCACGATGATTAGTAGGACAAGACAAATGAGATCCGGCAAAAGGCATGCATTGTCAACCTCGGACCTTAGCAGTGTTTTATATATTGCTAATCGTAAATCACTGTAGCGCGTTAAATTGGTTCTTTCTCTCAGCAGAGTTCGGACGTGAGCAGCCTGCGTGAACCAGAGCGCCAGGATGCCAAAGAAGATGTATCCTTGAAGGATGAGGCTGACGCTCAGCAGGTGCGTATGGTTCCAACATCGCAAGAGTTGTCCCTACCGCATCATCTGCGTCACATTTGTCAACAGTGTTTCCCCCCGGATTAACCCGACAGATTTACGAGCATATTGTGACAGTTCCAGGTTCCCTGTAAAGGTCCAGTTGCGTTGACTAAGATGACATGCAGGATAGAATTAGCGCGTATCCACGGACAGTAATAATTTCCGTACGAGATACCACCACCGTAAGCGTGTTGCTGCCGGACGACGGAATGGGCACTTATTAAGGCGACCGCGAGAATTGACCTGTGTCCAGCGTCGGCGGCGCCAACCCAAGTGATGCAAGAAATGTTCAACACGCGATGGAGTCACCATATGAGGCTATCATGACGTCACAGATCGCAACAACGCCATGACATGACATCGTCAAAGGTAGGCCGGTCACGGAGGCAATGCAAAACCAGGTTGGGCGCGAAGGTCTTTCAGTGCAGGGCGGGGCACACGTCGACTGGTGGTGGTCAACGGCGATATGATAGTGGCGAAGTTTCAAATGAAGCGGCGAAAGTAGGAACACAGCCCTACGAAACTGCGCAGTTCCTTGACAGACGTAGGTTTGGGGAGCTCGGACATGGCCTGAAGCTTGGCTGCATTGGGGATAATTGTGTCCTTTGACACGACATAGCCGAGGATTGTCAGTTGCCGTGTTGCAAATTAGCACTTCTTTAGATTCAGATGAAGGCCGGCGTTGCTCAAACGCGTCAGAACATGCCGCAGGCGTTGAAGATGCCTGGAGAAGTCCGGAGCGAAAACGACGACTTCGTCGAGGTAGCACCAGCACGTGTGCTGTTTCAAGTTGTGCAGAATGGTATCCATCATGCGTTCAAAGGTCGCAACTAGGTGCATTAAACAGCCCAAACGGAATTCGTTGAATTCGTACAAGCCGTCGGGTGCTACAAAAGCTGTCTTCGGTCGAGCGTCATCAGCCATGGGTACTTGCCATTACCGTTGACGAGTTTGGAGGCACTTTGGTATCGTCTTTGACGACGAGTATCTTGGTCGAAGTCGATGGACTGACTGCCGACGTCAGATCTGAGTACGGTGAGAGTTCTATTTCGGCTGGCGCGCAATGATTTACGGCGTCGAGGCAGGAGAGAAAATCCGAGTTCTGGATGACGTCTTGAGATCATGCAGACATTATGACGAATTCGACAACCTACAGAGCGTCCTGAATGACGACGCGGGCTGCGTATACTGCTGTAGGATGAATACTTTACGCGCTGTCTGTATGGAGGGAGAGCCCGTAAGTTTTGCGTCCATAACGGATACGGTAGCTCCAGTGTCTACAGGGCAGATGCGCGAACATTGTCCACAAACACTTCTATTATGTTCGATAGGCTTCGCTGGGAGCTTTGGCAGTTCGATAGCGTCGCAGAACTTGCCTCGTGGGCAGCAACGACAGATTTTCCTGGTCTCGCGCGACTACGCGAGGCCGCGTCGGCGACACTGAGCGGCGTCGTGGAGACGGTGAACGACGGGTAGATGGCGCGGGGCGTGACGTCGGTAGGTCAGTAGATGACGTGTGTTGGTGGTTGTTGACATACAGGGTCAGGCCGCGTCGTGCTTGCACCAGCCATGGAACCCAGCCTTGCAGGTGCAATGAGCTTGAATTTTTATTTCGTGCGCTGATTATAGTAGAACAAAAGTACACAGTCGGTTTATGCCTGCACAGACGTAAGTATTTTCAGACAATCCAGGGAACGGAACCAGCCTGCTGAAGTACGCACGCCCAGATCTGCGCAGTAGAAGAAGAAAAATTCCGAGGAGGGTTTCATAAATCGTAATCGGCCACCGCATACTAGCTAATGCGCTCGCTCGACGTACTAACAGCGCTAGAAAACACAGACGGGCACTTCATGCGGTCTCTGTCCTATTATCGCTGCTGATATGTCATTTAAACTATCCCAGCTTTCTCCTGATGCGCGCCGGTCATAGAACAAGTGACGCGCCAGGCTGCCGATAAAAATGTTTTCTATCGTCTGCCAAGAAAAAAAATTTACTCATCTCCAAACGCACGTCGTACTCTACGCTGATTTGCGCGACGCATTTTCCAAAGATTTCCGTCGGACCGACGGCACTGTGGAGTTCTCTCACGCGATAAACGCGATTAGCGGTGAACAAGTAGCCACCATGAAGCAAACTACTTCGTCTGAAGTACTGCTGAACGTTCGCCATTCGTCCGTAGCCGCAAAACAGCAAGCGTGGCTCGTTTTGCGTTGCCATTGTGACGCACCGGCTTTCTCCGCACACAACTAGCAATCCTTATTTCGTCCAGCTGACGTGCCCACGTAGTTTGTATGCCTTGTATTGTAACATTCAACAAGTGTTTTTGTCCCTGCTGATGTTATGCGGGGATGTTGAATCTAATCCGGGACCCTCCAATTCGGAGTTGTTGTCACAGTTGATTGAAGGTCAGAACAACATCCAAAAAAGGCTTGATGATATCGAGCTCAAATTAAAAACTGTGGAGGAAGCTTCTGAGATAATTAAAGGATTCAGCGATAAACTTAACAACCTGGAAAAGACTGTCCAAAACATGGAACGTAAGCTCGTTGATTTAGAGGATAGAAGCAGGCGTAACAACCTTGTTGTGTTCGGCATACCGGAAAAGAATGATGACGCCTCTGACGACCTCTTGGATAGCGTAGTTAACAATCTGTTCGGCCATACCTTAGACGTGAACGTAAACTCTGTCGAGCGGATTCATAGGCTAGGGCGTAGGCAGCATGGTAAAAGTCGACCAGTGATGGTGAAGTTTTTCGACCACAGGGAAAAAGTTAACCTTCTCAAAAATTGCTTCAAATTAAAAGGGAAGGGAATCTCAATCTCGGAGGATTTTTCTGCAAGCACTCGGAACGTCAGGAAGCTACTATGGAACAGCACTTCAGATATTAGGAAATCAGGCACAAAGGTAAAGCTTGTACACGACAAAATCAAGATTGGCAATCGTTTGTTAACTTTAGATGAAGCCCAGCGTGAAATGGCCTCTGCGAGCAGACCGCTTACCAGAGCAACTCGCAACAAATGAAACGACAAGAACGGAGGACTTTTTCGATGCTTAAATATTAACGCCCGTAGTATTCTAGCAAAAAGCGATGATTTAGACAGTGTTGTGTTAACGTATCACCCTCATCTTCTGATAATTACTGAAACCTGGCTTCACACCGATGTTAGTGACGATGAGATCACGCCCCAGGGTTACCGAATCTATCGCAAAGATAGGAGTAGTCGAGGCGGCGGAGTAGCAATCATATTTAAGGAAACCTTACAAGTTGAAAGATTAGCCGATATACCCGATCTTGAATGCGTAATCGTGAAGGTAGACTCAGGCGATCTTAAGTTCATAGTCGGCGCATTTTACCGCCCCCCCAGGCACAGACGAAGCATTCTTTGATAGGCTTAACGAATTTCTTTGCACGGTCCATGGTTACTCTAGTAATATAATAATTGGCGGTGATTTCAACGTCCCTTCAGTTATATGGGATACTGATTTTCCTGTGCCGTCTTCAAATGCAGCGAAACGCTTAGTCGATATAGTCCTTTTTCATGATTTAACTCAACTAGTTAAGCAACCCACCCGCATACAGAATACTACTGCTTCAACTCTCGATCTTTTTTTCGTTAGTAACAGCATGCTGCGTCGTGTGGCGGACACCAATGTGCTTGATGGAATATCCGATCACAAATTGGTTTACATGAGCGTTAACCTTAACGAAGTCCCAAAAGGCAAGAGGGAAGAACGCGTGGTGTCTGTCTTCTCGCGCGCAAATGACGTAGAAATACTGGACACATTAGACTTGCATTTTTCTCGATTCACTTTACTTTCTGAATGTAGTACTTCTACTGTTAACAACCTTTGGTGTTCTTTCAAAAACCTTGTGTTGCAGTGCGTTCATGATTTTGTGCCAGAAAAGGTGAAAATAATAAGAAATGTGAGCCCATGGATTACTATGCCAGTTGTTCGCTTGGGACGTAAAGCAAAGAAGATAAGAAAACAGCATCGTCAGAACCCCACTTCAACGAACATTCATAAACTCAGCATTGTGCGCAAAGAATTAAAAGACAGTATCAAGAAAGCAAAAGATCAGTATTACAACGTCACTTTAGAAAACATCTTGCTGTCGTCCCCAGCGAAATTCTGGGAGCATTTCGCCCCGAAAAAGAAGCGTTTTCATGGTATATGTGTAAATGGGGCCATCGTTACTAACAAAGAAACTATCGCCGAATCATTTAACACGTTTTTTTGCTCGGTGTTTACTGATGACGATGGTAGAAGGCCATGTTCAAAAACGATCCATGATATCCCACCAATAAGTGACATTTCAATATCTGAGGAAGGAATCTTGTCTCTGCTCCTTAACATAGATCCCAAAAAGACTCCTGGCATTGACGGCATACCTAACGCGTTCCTTGTGAGGTATGCTGAATGGTGCTCGAAGTTTTTGTGCATCATTTTTCAGAAATCACTATCACAGTGCGCGCTTCCAGATGACTGGAAATTTGGAAAAATCATCCCTATACCCAAATCAGCTAACACTTCTCTCGTCTCCGCCTATAGACCGATTTCTCTGCTTTGCTCATGCGCGAAGGTGTTAGAACACATTATATTGAAGCACCTCTCAATTTTTCTCGAGGAAAACAATCTAATCAATGACAGACAACACGGCTTTCGAAAAGGATTCTCAACCGTCACACAACTCTTGGAAACCGTTCATGACATTGCAGCTATTCTAGATAAGCAAGGCCAGATTGACATGATTTTCCTGGACTTCGAAAAGGCATTTGATCGCGTGTCGCATCCAAAACTTCTCGCGAAACTTAAACCTATACTGAAAAACGATTCTTTAATTTCATGGATTGAGGCCTACCTTTTTTGTCGAAATCAAATAGTTTCTATCGATAACGTCCACTCCTGATTCACGACCGGTGAAATCGGGAATCCCTCAGGGTTCAGTGCTTGGGCCACTTCTTTTTTTAATTTTTATAGACGATATTGCCCATGACATTCCGGTTACTATTAAGTTATTTGCCGATGACTGCATTCTTTATCGGGAAATACGTAGTACAGATGACCAGGTTCTTTTAAACGCAGCGTTAACAGAAATATCTTCTTGGTGTGCAGTGTGGCAAATGAAGGTTAATGAAAAGAAAACTGTAGCTATGACCGTAACACGTAAGCGGCTTCCTTTGCAACACTCATATTACATCAATGGTCAAAAACTATCGTTCGTTAACACTTATAAATATTTGGGGGTTGTATTAAGTGCAGATTTTAAGTGGAATGAGCATGTTGCCTACATAGAAAAGAAAGCTTTACAGAAATTAGGATTTCTGAGACGTTCTTTGCGCAAATCTACCCCAAAATTGGTATTAATTGCGTATAAAACTTTTATCCGTCCGATCCTCGAGTACTCATCTGTGGTTTGGGATCCTCACAGCCAAGTAAATATTAAAACACTTGAAATGATTCAAAGAAAAGCAATCCGGTTTGTTTACAATCGCTACAGTTATTTTACGTCACCCAGTGAGCTGTTAAAAAAAGCTGACCTAGATACATTGCAGGCAAGACGGCAACACGATCGATTGAAGTATATGTTTCTACTTTACCACGACAAGCTGCGGATAAACAAGGATGCGTACATAGAAACGGTTCACCGCCGATCAACTCGTTCCGAGCACCCCAAAAAAAACTGAAGGAGTATTCCTGTAAAACAAAAGCCTTTAAAAACTCATTTTTCCCGCGCACTGTCACTAATTGGAATGCTCTGTCCGCGGATCTGATAGACTGCGATACCGTACAATCGTTCATGACCAGCTTAAAACACCAGCAACCCACATGACTTTCATCTTTCTTTTCGCTTGGCCGTCTATTATTCCGCCACGCATCCGGAACAGGCTTCAATTTATGTTTCACTCTCTAACACTTTTCATATACTCATAATATTATCATAGTATGCTTGTCATTAATGCGTTGTATTCTGAAACGTTGCTGATTTTTGCCCTGTTATATGATGGTTGCCTCTGTGGTTTTGTATGACCTGATGTTGTCATTGTTTTTGTGTTGCTTTCTTTTTTTCAAATTTTTTCCTACGCGTGTACGCACTTATCTCTCTAATTGTGGAAGCACTGGCGTTTCATTCTGATGCACTAGTTCCCGATGATGTATCTCTGAATCATGTTTTCTTTTTTTGTTGTATTTTCATGTTTCCTTTTATGTATCACCCACCCCTGCCAAAGGCCTCATGTGAGAGGCTGGCAGTACTTTTGAAATAAATAAATAAACTTCAAGCTACGCGCCGGAATGGGAACAGGGACAAATTGTACGAAGTGGCCGCATTGGCGCTGCGCACTCGGAGAGCGGTGGCGCCACCAAGTGAGCACGCGAAGACTATTGGCCTGGATGGATGGATGGATGGATGCTATGAGCGTCCCCTTTATAACGGGGCGGTGACATGTTTGCCACCAGGCTCGAAAAAAAAAAAAGCTTCCTTGTTTCATGTTGGTCTAATGCCTTATCTACATTGATTAAATCTATGTTATTGTACCAAAAAAATATAAATTCATGGTCCATCTCTCTGCCTCTTAAGGCAGAATGACCTTATTTTTCCCCATTATTTATTTTTGTACTTTATCTCTACTTTTCTGCCACCAATACTCTAACCGTCTCTTACTTATTTCTATCGCGGACGTGTTCAGCTTTCCATTGTTGTCCCTAAAACCCAAGGCTTCATGTAGACTCGTGGCCCCACGTATACCTGGGTGAATATCGCCACATTCAATCAGTACATGTTCCATCGTTTCCTTAGTTTCCCCACAGCATGTACATTGTTCTTCTTTCTTACTGAATCTCGCTTTATAACTACGCGTTCTAAGGCAACCCGACCTTGCTTCAAACAGTAAAGCGCTTCCCCTTGAATTATCATAAAACCTTTCCCTCCTTATTTCGTTTTTTTCCCTTTCGGTAGTCACTGAGAGCCGGCTTCTTTTCCATCGCTGTCATCCAATAAGTCCTCTCCGCCTCTCTGACCTTCCGCTTAATGCTCCTTGTTGCCATATCGCCCGCATTGCTAGCCGTATATTTACTGGTTGCCTCCTAGTTCTTTTTCTCCACTGCGTGTCAACGCTTTTTCTATACAAATACCTGAAAACCTTCTCTGCCCATCTACTCTCCTTCATTTTCCTCAGCCTCTCTTCGAATCTTATTTTGCTCTGAGCTTCCCTCACTTCAAAGCCTGTCCATCCCATATCACCCTTTACAGCCTCATTTGTCGTCTTCCCGTGAGCGCCCAACGCGAGGCGTCCCACTGTCCTTTGATTTACATCCATTCCTGATTGCACCTCTGACTTCATGCACACCACTGAGTTCCCAAATGTCAGCCCCGGAACCATCACACCCTTCCACAGCCCTCGAAGCACCTCGTACCTATTGTATCCCCATAAACGCTCTGTGCTTCATGATTGCAGCATTCCTCTTTCCCTTTGCTACCGATGCTTTCTCTTGTACCTCCATTTATCTATCCCCCCTCATTTACCCATACTCCGAGGTACTTGTACTCGCTTACCCTCGGTATTTCTTGGCCCTGTATTAAGACCGCATGGTCTTCGTGATCATTGAATACCATCAATCCACATTTTGTTGCACTAAATCCTAGTCCTAGAGCCTCGCATTCCCTTCCGCATATATCTGCCAGTCGCTGTATATCATCTTGACTGTCCGCAAATAAGACAATATCATCAGCATAAAATAGACCTGGAAGCTTCTGCTCTACCATCGTGCCGACCTGTTTGTGTGACAAATTAAATCCAATGTTGCTACCTTCTAGCGCTTTTTCCATCCTCACCATGTACAGCATGAATAACAGCGGGGACAAAGGACATCCCTGTCTCAGCCCCTTGCTAATTTCAACGCTGTCCTTGCTGCTTATTCCTTCCCATTCTATACAAACTGTATTTTCTCGGTATATCTCCCTCAAAAGCTGTATACAGTCGTCACCTATGCCCACTTCCTTCAATATATCCCACAAAATTTCCTGATTAACGTTGTCATATGCCCCAGGTGATGTCTAGATAGGCTACGTATAAGGGCCTGTTTTGTATTTTAGATATTTCTGTACACTGGGTAAGAACAAACAGATTATCCTCTAACCGCCTGTCGATTCAAAATCCATTCTGAAGTTCTCCCAAAATATCATTTTGTTCTACCCACGCTTCTATTTTTAATTTTACTGCCTGCATCGCCAACCTGTATAGCACCGATGTAATGGTTAGCGGTCTATACGAGCGAATGTTATCCTTTTCTCCCCTGCCTTTATAGATTAAGTTCATTCTACTTTTTCGCCAACTGTCTGGTATTTCCCTCTCCTGTAAGCACTTTTCTACGGCTTTCAGCAGTGCTTCTTTAGTGTTATGTCCTAGTTCGTTAATGAGGGGCTGATGGGAACCCCATCTAAGCCCGGAGTAGTGCGCTTAGGAATTATTCCTTCGGCCTTCTTCCAATTGAAATTCTCTAGTACTACATCTTCGTCGGTTGCACTCCTTTGCGTACTTTTACTCACCGGGGGAATCCCCTGGGCGACCTTTTTAAACGAATCGGCTGTTATCTTTCGGATGTAACCTAGCGCTTCATACCCTGCGAATTGATTTCCGCCTCGAGGATAGAGTGCCTCGATGCGCGCCCCCGCTTCAGTGTGGCCATTCTTTGAAAGGGTCGACGCCGCCTCGCCTCGCGCGTCCGCCATGTTTTACCCCACGCCGTGCTCTTTTTAAGCGTGCACGCGGCGCCTGCCGCCTTGTCGCCCGTCTGATTCGTCACGAGTCCCGCAAGATGACTGGATGTTGCGTGCCGCAGTGCACGAACCATTCTAGGAATGGATGGAAGATCTTTTCTTTGAATACTTTTATGGACAATGATAATAAAGCTTGACAAGTGGCAGCCGACGAGTGCCTCTCGTCTATGCAGCGTGAGTACTGCAAGCACGTCGGGTACTTTTGGGATGATTTTTTAAAACGGCGTGTATATTACTAGCAACGCCACTACAAGTTATGTGTGTGGTTTTGACTGCGTATTGGTGCCTCGAACGTTGACAACCGTTCTCATAAATTTGGCGTTGTTTTCGGGGTGTGCTTGGAAATCGTACTTTCGCTGTTGCGGGCATCTCCTTCTGCTTCTTCTTCTTCTTTTTTTTATTTTTTTTTGATGCATGAACGTGTGATTACGAATATTGTCGCGTCTGTAATTAACTGCAACTATTCACTCCGAGTTGTGTTTTCTTGCGGAACAAGAACGACAAATAGAAAAAAAATTTTTTTTTCGTTATCCGGTCAAATAATTTTCGAGAATTACCGCCCTGAAGGAACGCTTTTTGTGTACCATACACGGTCATTAATTTCAACGTTCAATTTGCGGCGCTGAAAAAAATGGCTGCAGATCCACGAAGTGAATGCTGATGACGGAGCGAAGCTAGGTCCGAAGGTGCATAATGTCGGAAGTCGCCGACTAGTATAAAGGACGGACACATATGGACAGACGCACGCACAGATGGACGGACGGACGTATCCACGGACGTACGGAGGGATGGACGCACGGATAGATACACGGACGAATGGACGCACGCACGGACGGACAGATGGACGGACGGGGGGGACGGACGGGGGGGACGGACAGATGCACGGATGGACGCCCGGACGGATGGACGGATATATGCACGGACGGATGGACAGAGTACGGTCTATTTTTAAATCATATGCGCGCTATGAACGCTCTTTGTACGTTATATGTAACAGCCAGGCCCGTAGCCAGGAATTTTTTTCGGGGGGAGGCCCACTTGCAAAAAACACCCATTTTTCACTATTTATTTTATTTATTTTCGGTAAAACACTCCCCTCCATGAGAATTTCGGGGGGGGGGGGGAGCCCTAGCCCCCCCTCCCCCCCCCCCCTCGGCTACGGGCCTGGTAACAGCTGTGTTTCGGTCCGACGGTGACAACGGACATCGTGAGAGCCTCAAGGAGCTTCGCTCCTAAAAACTGAAGCATCACAGAGTACAGTCGTTTCCGCTGCCATCGCTAAACGACATTGTGATGCTTACCGCATTTGAGCTGGTATTTTCTCGAAATGGGAAATACAGCCGTATTTTAAATAGGCATTCAATGGAGGACACGAGGACGAATATATCCGGCAATCGATCACATAAAACAGTAGCCTCGGAACCTGCGCGCGAATTCTATTCGCTTTAAGATTTAGCTAAACAGTGAGTAATTTAAATCTTAGGGTTCTCACGTCAGCAAATTTATCACTGCTGATGCATGTTGGGAAATGCTGTGTGTATGCGGTGTAAAAATAAATAAATAAATAAATAAATAAATAAATAAATAAACGAACATATACACCCGCAAAGTATAAAAGTGAATAGTGATGCCTCCAGCTCTCAGTGATCCAACGCATCTGTGCACCATTCAGCCGCAGCCAGCGGCCGCGCCGGCGGTGAGGGTCATTACGTCCTGCAACACCTTTAGGCGCGAAACATTCGATTACTTGCTGTGATACGTGCCTACAAACCTATAACTAGCAACATCCGTGAATGATTATGCGTTTGCGAAGGCAAGTCCAGCCCAAAGTGTCTTTACTCGTGAGCAAAAGGCTGCGAATACGCGCGCTGGCAGTGCGCGCAATTACGATTGGGATCAGTAATGGCGACCGCTGTAGCAGACGACGCGCTTGTCTCCACCCTGAACGGAGCGGAGGCGAAAGAGCGCATCGAGGCACTCTACTCGAGGAGTTACGGAAGCGCCATCTGTTGGGCGCGCCTCGATTGCGTCCTAGGCAGGATACCGCCGCACGCTCCCCATAAGATTTGCTGTCGGCGCTCTACAAAACACCTCGCGGAAGCGCTCCAGGACATTTCTGTGCGTAATTTCGAAATGAAATGTGTTCTTTACTGCTAAAATAATAATTTTCGACGAAAAGAAAACCCAACATAGTTTACAGTCGCTGTCTCTTTGCAGAAAACGGACCACCCGCTTGACGCGGTCACCGCGAAGGAGACCCCTGAACCGGCTTCTTGCGTGAAATGTAGTCAGTCGCTGAGTGCAAACTATGTGAAACATTTTCTTAGAGTAGACGCCTGTATACCTCAATGGAGCATAACAGAAACGAAGCCTCAAGCCAGTGATCGCACGGGTTCGCGGCGACCGACGGAGCTTTTGCGTGTATGAGCGTCTGCATGAACTACGTACTGATGGTTTCGCTTTCGCTACGAGCGTGTTTTGGTTCCGTGCCGTGAACTTTAGGCCTCAAAATAGAAGAATTTGTGAGTACACAAAAACTATTGTTGCGCGGAAGCTATCAGAGCAGTTCCATTTTTTTTTTGTTACAACTACGATTTCGGCGCGCCTATGGCAACTTGTGATGTCCCGTCCCGACGATTCCATGCTCTTTTTTCTTTTTTTTTTCAGTCAAAATTAGGCCATGTAGTAGCATACAACGCCAAGGAAACGAATGAAAATACAGTAACATTCTGGTCGAACAGCGCAGTGGGACGAGACACGAAGAGAAGGCGAGACAGACAAGCGCTTGTCTGTCTCGCCTTCTCTTCGTGTCTCGTCCCACTGCGCTGTTCGACCAGAATGAACTCGTACCAACTCGCCCAACTCTCCACGCTGCTTAACAGTAACATTCGCCGCACTTGTTCTGCAAACGTCGATGTGAACAAGGACCGACCTGAACTTGAAATAGCGGTGAAAGAAAGAGAAGTTACTGCAGCAACCTGCAGCTGCAAAGCAGAGTAACAACAACCCGCAAAGAGTGAAATGCAACATTTCAATGCCCAGCATTATTTGGCGAGTTGCCCAGCAATTAGGGAAGTATGTCGAGTCTAACGCCAGCAGCGTGGCAGCTTTTCCACATAAATAAATAAGGCTGCAGAAAAATGCATCGGGTCAGATAGGCCCAACTTGAGTTTGAGAGTGGCACAAATAAATTTGGGCTTTTTAGCACGTAGTGATTGCGTCCTGACAATGTACGATTGACTGAAACAATGTTATTGACGACATCAATGCAGCACACATCAGCCGCAGCATTTGGCTCGCTCGCTATGTACATCCACCAGCAAACGTCGCGTATAGGCTTATGAAGGCGAAAGCCTTCGCTGCCCCATCAAACGGGAAGATTGACCGTCGGCATCCCGACTCGTAGGCGTCGGCACGAGTAATGCAAAAAAATCACCATCACGTGATGCCGTCACCATATGTCGTCGTCATGACGTCACAGATTGCCCAACGTTGTGAAGACGTCATGACGTCGCCATGACACCACATAACGTGATGGTCACATGATGACGTGTTCACATGACATGGTCGCTTTGCACAGCCTCCATGATCGGTGGGCCGATCACGGAGGCAGTGCAAAAACTTGTTAGGTGCACAAAGTTTTTTGGAGCGGGGCGGGGAAAATCAATACATTGACTGACAAGAAGTAGAAGAAGGTGGCTTTCGCCTTCCGGTCATCTTAGGGGAATGCACAAGGAACCTTGCGAGTTTTTAAATCCAACGTATCTAAACAGTCTCTCATGTATCTGCAGCCCATATTGCAGACGCTGAGCACGGGGCCGACTATCAAGAGGTAGCACGGGAACGTTCTGAGATGGTATCGCAGGATGCAAAAGGCAGCGCCTTTTCCATACTGCGGTAGATAAGCACCATTAGCCGGGAAGCGCTGCCGGACGATCGTCGCAGTGCGCACTTTCTGCTACTCAACATCGCAGCCACGACGCAGTAGCGAAGGTCGTTGTCGCGGAAGTGCTTGTTGTGCACATGAGTCGTAGCCGATCGCTGCTCGCCGGTTCTTAGCACCACAACCCACTCTTCACGCAGTTTCTTGTCGCACGGGCACCGGTGCAGGCTTATACCGGACTTCGTTGCGTACGTCCGGCACTACGGCACCGAGCAGTAAGAGCAGCATGTTCATCGGTTTCGGAGGCAGCCACTCCTTTCAGTTAGGTTCAAAATGCGAGAAAACCTCCGTATTCGTACCGACCGCAGCGCAGGTGGAGCTTGAAACTCATTTACAAAGCACACGGCAGCACTCCGCAAGCAGCCGACGCGGCCGCCCAGACCACGTGATCCTGCCAAGCACGTCACGCCGACGGTGGCGCCGGCGTTTCCAGTAGTGGCCCTCGAGGCCAATAGGCGACTTGACTGGCTGGTGACGGCTAATGCGATTCAAGGCGGGTGCCACAGCGTGCACCGTGACCGGCGTAGCCATACGTGAAGCAGATGGGGTGGTTGTCGGAAGTGCGCCAGCGGTTCGCTGGTCCCATCCGTGTCGCAGGATGCGATGGACGGGCCGGCTGCTGCATGTGGGCTGCAGTCGGGGCTTATGGATGACGTCGGCGTATGTAGGTGGCACATCCGCTTCAAAGGCGGTCTGGCGACGGCTTCAGCGTAACTAAGTGGGCCAGCCACAGGGATCGCTCGGGGCGGCCAGGCTGCAACTTGCGCGTAACTCAGTGGCTCAGGCACTGGAGGGTGCTGGTGGTATTTAGGCATGACTTCCGCTATTTCCTGCTCGCTGGAGGGGGGGCATAACTGCAACTTGACGGCCGTTCAACATGTTGCGGGTGAGCAAAGGCCAGTAGAGAGACCGGTTACATGTTAGAGGAATTTCGTAGACAACGCCTTCATTGCACTTCAGATATTTCATTTGATGATTCTTTTGTACAGGTTTTCTTTTCTTTACCATTTGGTTTTGTCATTATGCACACGTTGGCAAGCGTCTGCCTGGTCTACGAAATTCCTCTAACATGTAACCGTTCTTAAGTAGGACAAACTGGTCGTTGCGTAAACGACACGCATCGCGAGCATGCTAACAACGTAAAAAACTAGCCGAGGGCATGGCTTTCACTTCATTGCAGCAGTTGTGGCGGCTCATCTGAGTTTCGCAAATGCATCATAATCTCAAAATGCGCCAACTGAATGACACACCCCATTATCGAGTCTCACAAGATCTCGGGTTTCAAAGAGACATGCGGAAGCCAGGCTTCTATCTCTCTATCCGACAAGGAAATCGCGTGTCTGAGAGGCACGACACGTGTTTCTTGTTGATATGTGCTCGCTGTTATGCACAATGTGGTTCTGTATCTAAGCATATAAGGTCAAGTCAGTGTGCCAATAAAAAGTCACAGTTTCACCGCAAGGGTGAAGCAACTGAATGCGATAGCAAAAATTGTAATGTTATACGAAGTGAGGCTGGCAGCTAACTCTTTTTGGATCCGATCTCACGCAACTCCTAGGAAACGCTTGTTTAAGAATTCTCTTCGCGTTGAGAGCGCAGCACGTAGAAGGGTACGCCGGCTCGGCCGCCGAGAAGGGGAGATGTGAAGGGGAGATAACGCGCGCGTCCCCGCTCGTAAAATCGAAGGTCGCTCGAGGGACCCCCCCCCGCTCGCGTCTTTTCACGCTCACGAATGACGGGCGGGCCCGGTTATATATATACATATACATATACGGCAAATGACGCCGACGCCGACGGCGAAAACCAGCCGCGAGTGTCCATATAATTGCTATCGCAATAAAATGTTGATAGTGTGCGCTCTGTGTGTGTGTCGGTGTTCCTGTCTACTTCTTTTACGCGCAACAGTTTGCGAGTAATGGCAAAACAACAAGCCCAAGTTGATACCCTTCTACATTAGGAATATTATCGATTCTGTTCTATTTGGTGGAGGATGTATTTCTTTGAAAAAGTGACACGTATGCGGGTTGCCATACAGCCTGCAGGCAAAGACGCGCCGGCCAAGAACGACGGAAGCAGCTCTAGCACCTCGAGCAAGAAGAGCAAGGACTCCAGCAAGGCGAGGGGCGGGAGCACGGGCAGAGGCGGCGACAAGAAGGCGCCACCTGGCGAGCCGGTCAGCCAGGAAGGCAGCTTGCGAGACGGCAAGACGTGATCGCTGTTGGGAGAGCGCCGCCAATGAGCGCTCTTCCACATTCGACTCAAAACTTTACTGAAATAAGGGCATTTCTGTCGTCGCGTATGCAAGCAAAAGTGCCCCTGCAATGCTGTGTTATAGAACCACGCAGTCTCGCAAAATTACCAATGAGAATGTTAATTCCCCAATGCGCAATAATCACTTCTGATACGTTGTCAATAATATCGTCTATAAATGTTACAAAAGCCCTCGACTCTGTCGGTAGGAAAATATTAGCTGCAGTATTAGCTACGTGGAGAACACACGAAAGATGACTTTTAATCGCCATTGCAGTATTATATATACATGTGCATGGAGCAAGAAAGACAGGAGGGGAAACTCCGGACCAGCGCCAGCGCTAGCGTGCGCCGCGATAATGTCACCCTGGGAGAGGAGGTACGCGAACGAGAGTTACTGTATAGACGGTTTCGAGATTGCGATAACAGCAGCAAGCGTTGTACCCCAAGAAACTTCCGGTCCCCTGATTTATCAGCCCCTAACACCGAAACTGGAAGCGCGTTTTCAAGTTGTTTCAGGGTAAGGAAAGTCTTTCTTTAGTTTTTTAGATAAAAGGAAGGTGCATAAAGTTCAAAGAAATCTGTTATAATTTTTTTGTAGCTCAAAAGAAGCTTTATGTGAAAATATTTTGCTAAATATGGAAGGAAAGTGTAGAAAATCAGCCGGCTACCCGCCGGTGCTATTATAGGCACATCGGTGGACGAAACCGGATGCCGTAGAGGGCCTGTGTTTGTAAACAGTGAAAGGGTCTATATGCTACCTATATACCGTAACTCTATGACGAACGTGCGCGCAGCGATTCTCGCGGCGACTCGCAGCCGCCGCGGTAGGAGAGAGCGAGCGCGTGCGCTACGACGGCGCCCGAGCGTCGTCTGCTACATCTTTCACTGGCCGCTGGCGCTACGTTGCCATGTGCTGCCAAGAAATAGCTTTATTTTGCCACAAAGGTTCGTGCTAAGAAAATAAAGTCCTAGTAAAGCATCTTAGCGCCACTCTTTTTTTACTATTCATATTTTGTATCAGGTGCTTTTAAGACGACAATGATAGGAACAAACTGGCACACTTCAGAAAGCAGACGATCTGAAATCGTAGCAGGCACGTATAGAAAACCATGAATGGTGTGGCTTGGTATTTCGTAAATTTTTCGACATAAAAAAAGACGACAGTTTGTTCTATTTATTAACATGCGCCATAAAAATGCTGATCAGAGCATGCGATACAGAACTGGTGTGCGGGGATAGAAAATTTAATTACACTTCTGCATCACGTTTGGGTAGACGTGAACAGACGGAACAACCTCGGTGTTGGCTTCGAGACTCAACACGTTGTAAATTCGGCAGTTCCTGCGCTGCTGATTCGCGATGTATGTTGACTGTGTAAGAGGTCGCTGATAGTCAACATGGGGCACCGATGCTTTGTCCCGAACTGCAACAGTGGATATAAGTACGGTACGGTACGAAGAACTTCATTTAAAGATCCGGAGAAGTGCCACCCCTTAGGGTAAGTCTTGCGCTGAAAAAGTTCGCACCTTCAAAGCGAAAGCTATCTGCCTCGTGCGCTGCTGCTTTGCGCTGTACATGTGGCGCCACCAGCGGCGAACGGTGGCGAAAAGCGTTTTAGCCGTCTTTTCTTTTTTTTCTTTTTTTTTTTTGCAATTTTCATTCAGGTTTGATATTTGCAGTGCAGACGCTGCTCCACTAGACAGTGATGACGTTTTCTACGTCGATCGTTCTATTTTATTTGTTTGAAAATAGCAGGCCCGTTTATTATTACTGTGCACGTGCGCGGTGCAATGCATGCGTTTCCAACGTGCATGCGTTGAAGTTGTTTGCGTGATCTGCCAACGCAGACGAAAAAAAAAAGAAAACAACTGTGGCAACATAAAACAGACTTCTTGTTTTATTGAACACTCTAAACAGTACAACAACAATGTACATCACGGTTGTATGCTTGCTTAGGAAACGCATAAAAGACACACGTTTTCATCTTCGTCCAGCACTGAAATATAAGGCCAATTCTGCCAAAAAAAAAAAAAGAAAGAAATCGGTTAGCTATGTAACAGGCGCCACACAGCTGCATAATAATGTGTGAAAGTACTAGAGGCAAATGACCCACCAATCATTCGCACTTTGTTTTTTTTTTATTATTTCACAGACCGAATAAAAATATGAGGAACTTCAAACTGCATTACAACCACATATTCCTGAAAATCTAATCACTTTCATCGTTCAAGCCACGATTCTCTATCACATGTGCTTTAAATTATGTACAAGATTACTCAGGTTTATATAGGAAATGCGCACGCGCGGCACTACTCAGATTTATACAGGAAATGTGCACGCGTGTAGTACAGCTCGTATGCTAGATTCTCCTTTGGTACGTGAAACTCCACATAAAATGCGATTCTAGAAGTAATGTTCGTGGTCTAGCGAGCATAAAGGAGGCCGACTACTTACAGCCTCACTCACCTTTGTAAAAACTGTATTCCAACTGCAATTCAATGTTAACCGACGCAACGACACACTTGTTACCGCACAGCGCTATGCAGCAGCCGCGCGAGGCCAAGCGTGGTGTTTCAACCACGGTGGTGGATTCAACTGTAGCACAATCGTACGCGTACAGTAACGTCGTGAAGGTTGCCGTCATATCAGCGGTTCCCACGATTTAGCACCAGTTCCCCTCCTTGGGTCATCAAACCGCTGCTCCGCCGAAAACTACACACATAGGTGACTGTCAAAGAAAAATGCGCCCACCTCGGGGAATCGTGAGGGAATCGTGAGGAAATGCGAATGCATTTCGCGCGCGCTTCACTCCATTTATATATGGTGGTTGTGGTTCGAAGAAGGAAAAAGGCGCCCGATTTCTGCAGCCCGGTCGGGAGCAAGGCGCAGCGCCCTTTTTTTTGCTTTTTCTTGTTTTTTTAATTGTTTTTATTTATTTTTTTAAATTTTTTTTCATGTATAGCTCCGCCGAGCTCCGCCGCAGTCCGCTTTTAGTTCACCCGCACGCTGCGAATTTTTATTGTTCACAACGCACAGGAGAAATCTCCCACCGGCACCACCTTGGAGGTCAAGATTCATTGCCATATATACGGGGTGGCCAGTGAACGGTTGTGCAGCGCGAGCAGTCGGTTTTTTCAACCAAGAAACTCGCTAGCAGACGCTGCCTGTGTCGGCGTCGCGAGGCGAGAGAGGGAGAGGGGGGAGCTTAGGAGAGGAGAGAGAGAGGGGGGGGCGCGCATGCGCAGTGGGGAGTGTGGACGCTGCGGGCAGAGATGCCTAGAGAAGAGAGGGGGAGCGTAGGAGAGGAGAAGAGAGGTGGGGACGCGCATGCGCCGTGGGAGTGTGGACGGCGCGGGCAGGGATGCCTAGAGGAGAGAGGGGGGAGCGTAGCAGGGGAGGGGAGAGGAGGGGAGGCGCATGCGCAGTGAGGGTGTGGTTGCCGCGGGGAGGGATGCCTAGAGGAGAGAAAGGGAAAGAGGAGGTTTTTTATTTTTATTTTTTTTTTGAAAGGGTTTGCGCATGCGCAGTAACGGGTGGTCACGACGCACACCACCACCACCGGATTAAGCTTCGCCATAAGATGCTTCACATCTAACACCTGCCGGCGCGCACACCTCCTCAACCTGTCCTCCTCCTCCTCCTCCGCGGACAACGCCAACGCCGCACAACGCCAACGCCGGACGCCTGACATAGCCCGACTATGAAATGCATTCGCATTTAAAAAAACGCCGTCTTGTAGGAGGCCATCTTGTACAGCCAACGGACAAAAGTGCACGACTGAGGCATCTGAAGCATTTCCGTTGATGCGATGGCAGCTGAGCGAAGTCAGGGCTGATCGTCCGACGTGTGGCCACCACCTTTAGACAATTTTACCTTTGCAACGTCCAAGAAAGACGCGACGGAAGCGACGAGCCCACCCGGTCATGTTGGGTGCGCTGGTGACCGCACAGCGCGCGCTCCCACGGCAACCGAAAGAAATAAAACAAAAAAAATTAACAGTTTCGCCACAAGGCGAAGCAATGAATGCGATAGCAACAAATTGGAATGTCAAGCGACGAATGGCAAGCAGGTCGAAACGTGCAGCGCGCTGCTCACGCACACATGACGCACGAAAACAACACGCGCAGGACGAGAGAGAACTAACAACGTTCACAGCTCGACACTTAACGCGCTGCTCAAACAAAAACGACGCACGAAACGTATTCACAGGTACAGACGAGCGCGAACTAACAAGTGTCACCGTTGTTACTTCGCTGTGTTTGAAAAGCGTGTTCTTTTCGCAAACGGGGGTACTGCCGCGAGCGAAGTGACCTTCGTGCGCTCGGTGACTACAACGCAATCGTTCCGGCGAAAGCCCAATTCTCCCCTCCTCTCCCCCCCCCCCCCCCCCGAGAGATAAGCGCACGCGCAAGGGCGTCTACCCCGCACGAAGCAAAGCGCGCGAGGCAGCGTGAGGGAGATGAGAGCATGAGCGCGGGCGTCGTAGGGATGGTCGATTAAAATTTTTAATCCATTAATCGTTCATCGATTTAGCCTTTAATCGATTAATTGCTTTCGATGTGGTGTTTTAATCGATTAATCGACATTTTTGATGGGCGCTTTAAAAAAGGGTATCTCATTGTTTGAGAAGCATTGTTCGTGTTTGATCGCGACCGAAGATGCGCTAGAGATCACATGTGCACATTCGCGCCTTCGTGAAAATTCGTACTTTCGCCCAGTGGACACAGGAGGAACCGAAGTCTCTGAGTGATGTCACGGATTGAAGGATCTGTGGCCATCGTCCATGGACGATTCGGCTGGAGGTCGTATTTCCTCGAAGTCTGTCTACTCAAGCGCACCGAAATCGGAGGAGTTTTCGGCGACCACACCGGTCGAAAAGACGCACCGGGAACATGCAGCGTGGCCGAGGGTTAGGAAATCCCGCAAAAGGCAAAGCAGAGATGAAGTGGAAGAGGAAGTAAATAAGACGCTCGCACTTTGGGACGGCATCTTTTCTGCGTTTGTACGTTAGATATTGCGGAAGCCCTCAATAATACTGTAATTGCGGACTGACGTGACTTCTTCGTTGAGGTCACCCATGCGAGATTGCACAGCAACATACTGGCCTCAAACAGACCATCGGTATAGGCATCTGCGGGAAGTAGAGCGACATGAGTTTTTGCCTCCCGGTTAGAATGAACGGCAGTTGCGCAAGTGTACTTCTCATATTTCACCTCGTCGTTGCCTTAACTCGGCGCTACGCGCACATCTTTAATCGTGCGTAGAGCCGAAACTGTAATAATAATAATAATAATAATAATAATAATAATAATAATAATAATAATAATAATAATAATAATAATAATAATAATTATTATTATTATTATTATTATTATTAATAAAAAATCTGGTGTTTTCCATCCCAAAATCACGATATGATTATGAGAAACTCCGTGGTGGAGCGCTCCGCAAACTTCGACCACCTGGGGGTTCTTTAACGTGCAGCTAAATCTAAGTGCACGGTCCTCAGGCATTTTCGATTGCATCGAAAAAGCGGCCGCCGCGGCCAGGATTCGATCCCACGACCTTCGGGTCAACTGTAGAGCACCGCAACCACTATAGGCCACCGTGGAGCCCGAACTGTGAGCGTTCGGGCTCCACAGTCAGGCATTAGAACATATAGTATTTCGCGACTGTCCTCCTTTCGCGTAGCAAAGTCGACAGCTGGGCTAGTTGGTATATGGTTCCATATTGTTTAAAGCGCAACAGACAGGACCAGGAAGAAGACACAACGAGCGCTTACTCGCAACTGGCACGTTTATTGGAAGAAACTTAAAAAGAAAACATAAAAAGAGGCGACCCAAACGAACTGCGCAATCGCCGCCACGTGGGAATCTTGCCACATGCGCAAAGGCAAGAAAAAGCAATAAAAACAAAACCAGAACCCCACAATCGGTAAACAGTTTAAGCACCTTAACACCACATAAACAGCAACAAGGTATGACAACAAAAAACAAAATACAATAAGCCAATGCGCGTCAATCTACCCCGCCTCCAAAAAACTGATTTCAGTTCGCGATAACGCCACTGACGGAGAGCTGATGCAACTCTCCCCCGCGTTCTTAATGAAAAGTGCTTCCATAACTTCACGGCGCTGCATCATCCCTGTGCCTAAACAAAACTGTACTTTTGTGAAAAAGAGGCGTGCACTTGCAAACCTTACAGTGGGCAGCTAAATGCGACCCATAATTGGCACTCAAATTATTTTTATGCTCTCTAAGGCGGGTATTTAGGCAGCGGCCTGTCTGTCCTATGTAATATAGCCCGCACGTCACTGGGATATTGTAGACAACACCTGAAGCGCATGGCACAAACTGATTATGGTGTTTTGTGCTACAGTCCCCTTTCCGTGAGGTAGGGCTTTTTTCAAGTTTATTGTGAACGGCAGCGCAAATCTTTCCAAGTTTATTAGGGGCGCTAAAAACCACCTGTACGCCGTAGCGGGCACCAACTTTTTTTATACAGTGAGAAAGCTTGTGCACGTAGGGAATGACAGCGACGTTTCTTTTTTAAATGCGAATGCATTTCATAGTCGGGCTATGTCAGGCCTCCGGCGTTGGCGTTGGCGTTGTCCGCGGAGGAGGAGTAGGAGGATAGGTTGAGGAGGTGTGCGCGCCGGCAGGTGTTAGATGTGAAGCATCTTATGGCGAAGCTTAATCCGGTGGTGGTGGTGTACGGCGTGACCGCCCTTACTGCGCATGCGCAAACCCTTTAAAAAAAAATAAAGATAAAAAACCTCCTCTCTCCCTCTCTCTCCCCTAGGCATCCCTCCCCGCGGCAACCACACCCTCACTGCGCATGCGCCTCCCCTCCTCTCTCCCCTGCTACGCTCCCCCTCTCTCCTCTAGGCATCCCTGCCCGCGCCGTCCACACTCCCACTGCGCATGCGCGTCCCACCTCTCTTCTTCTCTCCTACGCTCCCCCCTCTCTTCTCTAGGCATCTCTGCCCGCAGCGTCCACACTCCCACTGCGCATGCGCACCCCACCTCTCTCTCCTCTCCTACGCTCCCCCCTCTCCCTCTCTCGCCTGGCGACGCCGACACAGGCAGCGTCTGCTAGCGAGTTTCTTGGTTGAAAAAACCGACTGCTCGCGCTGCACAACCGTTCACTGGCCACCCCGTATATATGGCAATGAATCTTGACCTCCAAGGTGGTGCCGGTGGGAAATTTCTCCTGTGCGTTGTTGAACAATAAAAAATTCGCAGCGTGCGCGTTAACTAAAAGCGGTCTGCGGCGGAGCTCGGCGGAGCTATATATGAAAAAAAAAATTAAAAAAATCAATAAATAAATTAAAAAAAACAAGAAAAAGCAAAAAAAAAAAGGCGCTGCGCCGTGCTCCCGACCGGGCTGCAGAAATTAGGCGCCTTTTCCTTCTTCAAACCACAACCACCATATATAAATGGAGTGAAGCGCGCGCGAAATGCATTCGCATTTCCTCACGATTCCCTTCGGGGAGGTGGGGGCTTTTTTTGTTTTCATCTGTATGTTGTGATACAAACTTCGCTTTAACCTGCTTCAAAAGCTTCTCCCCGCCGCAGACAACCAAGGTCTGCGGCGGGAAGGCGGAAAGCAACAGTCTATCTTCCTTGAAAACTAACTTCCTTGAAAACCTTAAGAATGTCTACAAAGAGCCTTCCGGTGTCGAAACATGGAATAAAAAATAGAAAAGTGATCTACATACCGGAAGATTCGCTTGCTTAAGCCATTCAAATTAAGTTCCAGCATCCTGTCAAATTTGCTAAGATATATGTCACACAAGATGGGCGCAACCCTAGACCCTATACAGACCCCCCGACGACTGTAGGAACCAATTCCCATCCGATCCTACAAGGGTCGACACAAGGTAGAAAGACAATACTAATTCCATAAAACTTTCAACACTGATGCCAGCCTTATCGCGGAAACAAACTTCGTCGTTATCCTCGTAGATACACTCCTTGACATTTTGCGAAAGACGTTCATGTGGCAAGCAATAAAAAACATCTTTAATATCTATGCTAAAAGCAGAGCATGCACCTGGGTTGCTACCCTTAAAATACTGGACAACAGCTTCGGAATTATGAGCACGAAACGGATAGGCAACGTCAAGCGCCGATAGGTGCTTCTAAAGATAGCCAGAAACTGCACATTGCCATGTTCCCCGTTCAGACACTATTCCGAAGCTGTTGTCCAGTATCTTAAGGTTAGCAATCCAGGTGCATGCTCTGCTTTTAGTATAGATGTTAAATATGTTTTTTTATTTAGTAAAGTCCTACACACTAAACAAAAATAACCAGAAAAAAACCCAAAAAACTGGAGTAAACTGCTTGTCCTCTAGCGCACTACCTTTTCTGGGTTTTTTTTACTACGTACCAGTTGAGTTAAAAATTTACTCTCACGCTTGTCGAGTTTTTGAGCGCAGAAACGGTAGTAATTATTTACCCCGCCGAGGTTTTCAGCGAGTATAGTTGGAGTAATTTTTTACTGCCGTTACAAGGTTTTTAGGGTGATTTCTGAGAGTTATTTCTAGTGGTACAAAAAAAAAAAAAAAGTGACGGCTGTGATCGGACCATGAGCCAACGCATTTATTAAACATCAAATGACGCGGAATTGATGACATATACAGAGATTAACATATTCACAAACACACACACACACACACACACACAACCAATGCAGAATAAAACATCACCTGAACGGACCGCTCGCGTTACTCAACCGTACTTCGACCACCCGGTATATATAGGCACCGCATTTGACCCGCCATGTAGTGCCGGTGGGAGAGCTACTTTTTGGCATCGTTGAACAATAAAGTTTCATAGCGCACGCGTAAACTTAAGGTGGGTTGCAAGTCACCATGAGTCACACCGACCTCTTAGCATAAACTCACCCGATCTTACCTTTTTTGATTATCCAATTATTAGCTGGCACTGCAGCCTGTTGGCCCACACGCGTTAGCAGTGCTCACGCACAACTCCACAAAATATACCTAAGCACACACAAACCATGGCAGCTCAATAATTTTCATTGAGTGGCAGTACACAAACACAGTAGCAGCACATATTCAGGAACGCCGGCGAAGAAGAGCGGTGCCGCGCCTGTACCGGCCTCAGACCAACGGCGTCGCTAGGCCTTTTCGAGGAGCACGGCTATGCGATGAAAGGCAGCTGGCGATCACAGAATGCACCTCCTGTGCAATTTTCGTCGTCGTTATTTTAGACAGCAATGAAAAATACGTATCCGCTATTCGCGGCGTCTTACGGAGTGATGTACTCACAACGAACGAGACGGCTCACCGTCCGGGTTTTCTCCGTGCTCAACGGTGGTCAAAGCTGGTTCCGTATGCCTTGTATCGGTGCCCACCTTCGATCGAGATGTTTGACAACGGTTGGCGCATGCTGCGGACAATTCCGGCTGTACTTTACCCCAGCAGACATTGTTTTCTGTGAAACAAAATCTATGCGATGCTTGTTTCACCTGCTCCGGCGACGCACTCACACTGGCCTCTGGCCGGCTCGGTGCCGACGACGTAGCGAAGCGTTTTTCCTATCGCTTCGAAGTTGTAACCAGTCACTCTCCAGGAAGCAACTACGGACGATCACACCAGCTTGATGTTGTTACCGCTGGCAGTGTTCTTCGTAGCTCTTCGCGATTCAGCACGGAAGCGAGGTATCCGCGACGTCCAGGTTCGGAGGCTCGCGCTCGTACGCGCACGGACGCTCGATGACAGAAGAAACACGTGAGATCCAGTTGAGCTTGCCATCAGCGAAACGAGACACATACAACGCGAGCTTGTGACACTCGCCAGTCTCCAGGGCCACTAAACAACATACGCCAACGATTTGCGAAAATCTGCAAGACGGCTTTCCAGCAGTTTTTTTTTTTCGAGCACGCCCTTTCGTTCACAGAATGCTTTCCTCGCTCGTTTTGCTTCAGCAGCACCCAGTTCCAGTGAAAGTGCATGCACTGGGCACCAAAGGGGGGAGATCGAGCGGCCGTGCACTGGGGATCAACCACGAAGCGCGACAATGCCATACCAATCTTTGAAAAAAAAAAAAAAGGCATTTGCGGGGTTCGCATACCTTCACTGGAACTGAGAGCGTCACTCAGGGGGGGGGAAAGCCGCCGAAGCAGCTGCAGCTTCCAGTCACGTGATAATAAACTCTCACATCGTGGTTAAAAGTCACGTGACAGAAAACTCCCCCACGTAGTAAAACTGGATTGTGACATCCTTTTACTACGTCCCTGAGAGGTGGTGGTAAAACTATATCATGTACCGCCTTTTACTCCAACATGAGGTAGTAATTTTAAACGCGAGGGAGTTTTCAGAGGTCATGAGCCGCAAAAACCCCAATCTCGGATAGTTTTTGCTTACAGTGTACGCGCTTCTGGCACTACACACAAGACAGCGTCTAGCTACCATCCTCAAACAAATGGTCTGACCGAGAGATTTCACCGAACCCTCGCCGACATGATTGCTGTCTACATTGAACCGGACCACAAAAACTGGGATAAACTTCTACCATTCCTCACCTTCGCCTACAACACCGCCGTCCAGCGCACAACCGGCTACTCGCCGTTTTATCTCGTTTATGGACGTTCACCTATACTTTCTTTCTCGACGTTTCTTTCTTCACCGGCAATGACACTTCATGCCAGTCTTCTTGCGAAGAATATATTTCCCGCCTTGCCCAGTGTCGCCAGCGTGCTCGTATGAACACAGAAGCCACGCAACAAGAAAGGAAGGTCATTTACGACACCTCTCATCGTGTTGTGTCATTCCGACCGGGTGACGAGGTGTTGCTCTTGACACCGATTCGCACACCGGGTCTGTGCGACAAGTTCCAGCCTCGGTTCATCGGCCCGTACGTAGTTTTGGAGCAGACTTCGCCCGTCAACTATCGCGTGACGCCACTTGTCGTGCCAACCGACCGCCGTTGCCGCAGCACCGAGGTTGTTCACGTCTCCCGCATGAAGCACTTCACGCGACGTTCCTCGACACCATGACTTGCAGCGGCCAGGCTGGCCGCTTCCACGTGGGGGGAATTAGTGTAGGCATCTATTATGCACTTCATCCTCATTTGAGCAGCCATCAATCATCATCATCTGTTTGGCTGCGAATCATCATCGTTTTTTTGGGTGTGCGCTTCAATTCGGATCCGTAGCGCTTGTTCGCTCCCCGAGTTTGCGGCCTAATAAACGTCGTCACAACCGAGTCATCATAATATATATATATATATATATATATATATATATATATATATATATATATATATATATATATATATATATATATATATATATATATATATATATATATATATATATATATATATATATATATATGAGGGACGTGACTCTATGACGAGCATTAATAACAAGTGATAATATGGAAATCATGGCATGTCATGTGCAACATGACTTGCATGCCACGCTCATGACACTCTCGTGGCCGTTTCGCTAGCTTGATATACACCAAATTTGGTATTCAGTGACGTGATTGTATGAAGAGCACAAATGGCAAGTGGTAAATAAAGATCATGACATGTCATGTTCAACATGACTTGCATGCCACGCGCATGACACTCTCGTGGCCGTGTCGCTAGCTTGATATACACCAAATTTTTAAGGCGAAAGCCTTTAATGTCTCATGCTCACGTCCCTCCGTCCGGTCGTCCGTCCGTCCGTCCCTCCAGCCGTGCCTTGGCACGGGCCAAGGTGGGCGCCGGGGCGCGCAAACGGACGCCGGTCGCACTGGACTCTACAGCGCTCGCGCTTTGCTTGCGTAGCGTCGCTGTGCCCGGCCTCTCTAATCATGCAAGGAGGGAGACGCGCGCATCACGTTCCATTCTGACCGACCACGTCTCAGTGGGCACAGGCGTTCGAGGAACACACTTTGGAATTGACAAAGTGTCCGTCAATTTAAACTCTGGAACGCGGATGGCGTCTGCACAACGCGCACAGCGCGAGAATACGAAAGCATGCGAAACGGAGGCAGATTGGTCTCGCGTCTCGCTGCGATTCGATGTAAAAAATTAAGCGAACATAAGTGGCAGGTGGTAACGTGAAAATCTTGGCATGCATGTCATCTACAATGCCATTTACATGCCACGCTCATGGTGCGCTTGCGTCCAGTCGTTGGTCCAGTTCGTTAGCTTGCTATACACCAAAATTTGTATTGCGCGACGTGACTATGATGAACACAAATGACAGGTCCGAACATGTAAATAATGACATGCATATTATTTACAGCATGATTTGCTTCTTGATGGTTGCTTCGCATTACATCGATTCCCCCAGTGCGTGGGACCTGCCGGTTTTTTGTATCTTGAGAGGCTGGTGAGGGGCCCTTTAAGGAACCTGCGAACTCAGGTTTTTCACTTGCTTTATTGTTGTTATTTGTTGCTGCACGCATATTTTTTCATGTTCTCTGTTAAGCATCGGGGCGATGCTTTTTTTCAGACGGGGGCATTGCCACGCGCGTTTCTTGTTTCAATTTTGTTGTACTCGGTTCACACCCACAAAGACTGTCATCAATTCTCGGCGCAGACGGCGCCTGGGTGTCCGAGAAGCTTCGCGATAGTAGTAGATCGTTTTGTTAAGATAGCTCGCAGGACGCGAACAGTCAAGCTTATTCCAGAGCTTTCAGGACCACGAGTAATAAATCTGGAAAGTTCGATGCGTGCTGTACAGAAGACGGCGCGTTCCAACGATGACCATTTTATCGCTGCTGTTTGTGGAAAAGCCTCCAAAACATTAAGCTACTTGCGGCGAAATCTTCATCATGGTCCCTCTAACGTTCGCAAACTGTCCTACCTAACTTTCGTCCACCGGCAACTTGAATATGTCTCATCAGTTTGGTCCCCTTCCGCTCATTATCAAATGAACATGCTTGAAGCAATTCAGGAACAGAACCGCCCGTCACATTTCTAGAATCTACTGCAATCATTCCAGAGCGACTCGGATTAAACTCGATTATTCCCTGCAACCATTACATGTTTGCCGTCAAGTGTCCTTGTTATGCCTATTTCATAAGTACGTCTACCGTAACAAAGCGTCGTCGTTGCACCTCTACACATCCCGCAGGTAACAATCATCTCAGCTTCACCAGCACCTTTGGTAACACAAACGCGTTTAACACATCAGCATTACCGCAAGCCATCCGCACGTGGAATGATTTTTCCGATCATATCGCCTCTGATAGTAACCCTAACACGCCTTAGTCAGAAACTTGAGATCATTTTCTTGACATAGCGTTGTAACATTTTTTTATCGCTTGTCTTTCAAACTTTTTTATATTGAGAAGTGTAGCGCTTTTATTTTTATTAACGTGCTGTAATCTGCTCATATATGTAGTGTTGAGTTACGATGACTTACTTCATTGTTAATTTTCTTACGATGTATTTTGTTGTTGTTATTAACCTGTACTGTAAGTAACACCCCTTACTCAATGCCTTCGGGCTTGTAAGGCATTTTTCAATAAGTAAATAAATAAGTAAATAAATAAATAAATAAATAAATAAATAAATAAATAAATCGACAACTTGTAGCGCGTTACGTGAAACTCTGGCACACATGGTGCTGTCGCGAGGAAGGTGACAATTGCAGAGTCATACGGCAATGCAACGAGCTGTGGCAGCTTTAAAAACTTGACAGCGGCGACTGAAGCGACGATTTGAGCGCGGGAGGACGACCGTTTCTTTTCGACCGCCGCTAACATAGGTACGACGTCACTAACATAGGTTACCCAAATTCAAATGTATGCTGCGGTAAATTGATAAAGATCTTTAAGATTAATTACCAGGAAGCCTGTTGAAATGGGTTCTTCGCATGAAGGACTTCAATTCTCCCATTGGACTTAACCACATAACTCCACTAATTAAAAAATTAATTAAATTAACTTTCTTAATTACTGTCCCAAATCATGTCTTCAACCATATTAAGATGCCTGCCGCTTCAGAAAAAGCAATTGTGAAGACAGTGAGCAAATACCGCATTTTGCTGATTTTTTAAAAATAGTGGACACATTTCTTGAAACACCCTGTATACCCCATAAAGTGGACGGGCGGGATGGCGGCCGCCGTAGCTCAGTTGGCAGATCATCGGACGCGTTATTCGAAGGTGGCAGGTTCGGTCCCTGCCAGCGGCAAGTTATCTTTCTGTCCACTTTTCTTTCTTCACATCTACTTTTAATTACTAATAATGACATCCCCTATACTTTCCTTGGCATCATAGTCTGTTCTCATTATAATTGCATCGTAGTAATTGGAATATAAATGTGAAAAAAAAGTAAAATGAACGGAGAGACAGTTGGAAAAGTTGTGTTTGCGTCGAAAACTGCCGCACTAATTTCAAATGAAATTTATCCATCCGTTCATTTGTCCCGCTTACTTATTTATATCACAATACAGTTAACATAAAACAGCTAACGTCCCCTCTACCTCCCTTGGCTTCGTTATCTGTTGGTTTTCATGAACGTCATATTTCAAGTAGTCATAAATAGGGAAGTGTCTATAGACACGACCAAGTAGATCATTCATTTACCGCCCATTTCAAGGTCATTTCCTGAAGACTACATCTGACAGATGGCCTCCTTTCACATCTATGCGGTGTTCCAAACGATTCGTGAATTGTTGTGAGGGCCCTACAACTTCATAATCATCATTTGGGGAGACCGGGAAGTACCCACTACGCCCTAATTCATCACTTTGCGAAGTAGTGGGGTAGCCACTACGCGTATGCGCCCACTAATATCTCGTGTTACATTTTTTAATTTAAAGCTGACTGCGAATCGTAAGCTTGAAAAGTCAACGTACACGTGCAAAGCTGGCGTGTGTGGTACCTGCAAGCACGTTGCGGCGGTCGTGCTGAGAATATATGACGCCGATACACCATCGTCAACAGACCGCCCGCAAGCATGGGTTCGGCCGTCTAGCAAGCCTGACACCTCGAAGAAAGAGCCTATCGAGGAACTTTTTGGAAGTAAGCATATCCAGTGCCTGTACCATGCATTCCTGAGATGAAATTTGTGTGATCATTGTTGAAATATGTTTTGCCACAGCCAACAGGACTATATTCTCATCTCTCTACCTTACCATCGTCATTCATCACTCTTTCGCTCCTCTGTGTCCCCTCCCCAATGTAGAGCAGCAGGCCGAGCAAACTGTAGCTCAGGCCGACCTCTCTGCCTTTCTGTAAACAAATTCTCTCTCTCTCTCTCTAAATGTGTAAAGTCCAGTGTGATTTTTACTCAACATAAGCTGTCACACTTGTTTGTTTTTCACGTGAATACCAGCTGTAAGTAAAAAAAAAATCACAGAATATCCACGGAGTGAATGATGATGAGTGGGCGAAGCTGCGGAGGTTCATCGGTAAACCGTGAATCTTCCGTGAATTCTTCCCAGTACATCATCACCGACGTGAGATCAGGCGCGTTTATACTAAAGGGTCGATGAGAGTTATGGTGACTGAAGCAATCATGGTTACACCGTGAAATCTTCAGTGGTTTCGCCCAGCAGTAATCAAAGCGATAGTGTGTGTGAAATTTTATTCAAACTTCAACGACCGGTCGTCGTCCATGGTCCGCCAAGCAGCACGATCCGGCAAGCGCACTCGTACGGCGATCCGGGGAATGAGCGATCCCCGCGCAATCGGAGGCGAGCGTCTATTTGTCGTACAGAATCCGTACCTAGAGAGAGAATCTCTAGGGATTTTTCGATCTAGGGACTTGCGATGGTGGTGCCGTCACTTCGTAGCGAAGCTTTTTGGAACGACGCCACTTCGCCGGCCGGTGTGCGTATGCATCCCGCCTGTTAAACCTACCCAACCGATCAGCTCCAGTGGCGCAGCGGGCTAACGTGCCGTGCTCGGAGCAGAGAGGTCGGTGGTTCGAATCTGGCCAAAGTATTTTTCTTTTTTTTACTTTTTTTTTCTTTTTTGAAGTATTGTTCTAATAGTATAGCATTAATGCTCCACGGGCGCCGCTAATATATTTTTTTTCTTGAAGGAAATCGCCTTCGTGACCAACGGCGGGCGCCCCAACCCACGTCGCTGCCACTCTTTCGCTGTAATGACACGAGCCACTTGAGCAAACGCTGGCAAAATATTTGAGTGGCCTTATAGTGAGCAGTAGCCTATAGTGACGGCAGGTAAGGAAAGGCGCTAGTAAAACTGGCCTTATAGTGAGCAGTAGCCTATACTGACGGCAGGTAAGGAAAGTCGCTAGTAAAACTGGCCTTATAGTGAGCAGTAGCCTATAGTGACGGCAGGTAAGGAAAGGCGCTAGTAAAACTGGCCTTACAGTGAGCAGTAGCCTATAGTGACGGCAGGTAAGGAAAGGCGCTAGTAACGTCTGGACGTAACGACAGCGGTGGCAACAGTTACGTTTGGACGTAACCCTAGCCACACCGATCAAGCAAAGGCAGTCATAGATGTTCTCTGAGGCAGTCACGACGAAGTCGCTACGGGACACCGGATCGCGTACTACGCTGTCGAAACGAAAGCTGCAGGACTCGCGGTCATCGTCCATCGTCGTCGGAGCAGAGACAAGAGACGAACGCTGAAACTCGCTCCAGCAGGGGGCTAGCTCGAGAAAATAACGGCCGGCGAAGCAGCGTTCCAAAAACTATCGCAAGTCTCTTTAGATCGAAAAATCCCTAGAGATTCTGTCTCTAGGTACGGATTCTGTACGACAAATAGACGCTCGCCAATCGGAGAGCAGCTGCACCGCCAACGCCATCTAGCGTACCTTCACCCAACCGCCATATTGTACGCATGTCTAGGGTTCCTCGATGCGCGCGCTCCCCTCCGCCGCCGTGGAGGGTGGAGACAACAGCGTCGTCTGCTACGGCGTCCGCCATTACGATGCCCTCTCCGCAGGCCACCTATAGCCACGATAGGCAGCCAACGGGCGTCGCGCGGCTGCATGCAGAGTTCGTTGCGTCAAAACGAGTGGTACTCAAACAACATGACAAAAATACAAAGTTTTCGCATCGGGAGTGTGAAGGTCTCAGATTTCTATTCTCTAATCTTTATTTTTAAAGCGACATTAGCAGCTGGAGTTGCTCGCAGCAGAAAACTACCGTCCACGCCAGCCACGTTAACACCTTCAATTAGCATCTTCTTGGGCTAGTCGGTAACTATTTATATTGGTTAAAGATGCGAAACACACGCACCCAAGTCTCATGGCCTTTCATTGTGTCTGTGTGTTTTGTGCCTTCCACAAAAGTGTAAAAACAGTTTGCCTGCCGGTCGAAAACAGAAAAAAAAAATCACTTGATGTCACGAGAAAATAGAAAAACTGTGATTGCACACCATATTTTCAGATCTTGTTTTCAAATTATTCATTAGCTACCCCATTTACGGACCGCATTCTGCAACGCACAGTATTCTGAATTTTGTTTTCATCTCTTTTACCTTACTGCAAATAACAGATGGGCAAAAAATTGTTGAATACATATCATACTATTTGGGGCTCTACATAAGGCTTTTATGGCATTAAATCATGAAATTTATGGCATTAAATCATGCACACACGTACACGCACGCACGCGCCCATGCACACAATCACACGCACGCGTAAACACGCACATGCACGCACACGCGTAGAAACGCACACACACACGCATGCGCACATGCTCGCACGCACACACACACATGCACGCTCAATCATGCGTACATGCGCACATGCGCACACGCACAAACACTCACGTATACGCGCACACACACACGCACGTACACGCACACACACGTATACGTATACACACGCACGCACGCACGTACAAACACACACAGGCACGCAGATATGCACACACGCATGCGCACAAACACACAGGCTCGCACTCACACGTACACGCATACATACACACACACAGACACACGCATGCACAAACACACGTACACGCACGCATACACACACTCACCGACATGCATGTGCACACACGTACACACACACGGGCGCGCGCACACACGTACACACACGGACGCGCGCACACACACGTACGCACACTCTGCGCACACACACGCGCGTGCGTGCACACACGGACACGCACGCGTACACACGCACACACACGTACACACACGCACGCACAATCATGCGTACATGCGCACAAACACACACGTACACGCACATACACGCAAACACACACACGCACATACACCGGCACCGTTCGGCAATACGCGTCCGGAAACCAGCTGAGAAACGCCAAGGCGTCGTTTCTGGACCTACAATGAGTGCCCCGAAACTGTGAGTGCCCCTGAAAGTACTCTTTCGGCAACGTATACGTTGCGGCGAGTTACGTCGGAACGAGACGGCCAGCGTAAGCGCGGCGAGTTATAACTCTCCAAATGCTGAAATGGCATTACAGCCTGCACAAACACGAACGGTCCGTGGGTTGCCACTTGTCGCGCTTGATCTTTACCAGCCACAGGAGTCTCCCTTTTCGCATCTTTCGGAAATCTGAACATCTTATAGCAATTTCGCGAGTGGTTTGTGCACTGTGGCACGCAACACCCGGGCATTTTGTCCGAGAAAACGCCGCGCACCTGTCTCACTCAAGCAGCCGCGACGAGGCGGGGGGAGCCGAATGGCGGCCGCCGATCGGAAGGCGGCATTCACCCCCTCAAAAAATGGCTCCACCCTCCAAGGGGGGCGCGCGCATCGAGGAACCCTACGCATGTCTATGGGACAGCGCCCTCTCGGAAACGAGACGAGAACTGGAGATGACGACACCATATCCACGGAGTGAATGATGATGAGTGGGCGAAGCTTCGGAGGTTCGTCGGTAAACCGGTAATCTTCCGCGAATTCTGCGCAGTACATCATCAACGACGTGAGATCGGGCGCGTCGATGAGAGTCATGGCGACTTGCAGCTCACTTTAATTTTACATGGACGCTGTGAATTTTTTTTATTGTTTATACACGCACAGAAGACATCTCACACAGGCACTACCTTGGAGGTCGAAATCCAGTGCCTACTGGCTACTCAGGATGCATGGACAACCGAGAACCGCCCAGGTGATGCCATAAGGAGCTTCGCCCCTAAAATGTTGTTTTGCAGCCTACCAGCCAACATACATAGGAGGCAAACGACCGCGAGAGCAGTCTCCAGAATACGCTCTCGAGCACTTCCCAGACATAAAATATGCATTGCACAGAACGCTGAGGAGTCGGCGTACGGGAGAAGTTGAAAATGTAGTCCATGACGTGGTCTCAGAGTTAGTGTCGCTGGCTGCTCTAAATGCAGACCTGTGCTTTGTCGAGGAGGTGGTGAAATGAGACGTCAGTATGCTCCTGTACACAATGACAGCCAAAAGTCATGTTCCTGCCACACTCGACGTTACTGACTGCGTTGCTGCCAAGCTCAGTGATTATGAGCGTGAATACTTTTCCAAGAACATCGCTTGCACCGAAGCTGAAGCTCGCATAATAGCTGCTGAGACAATAACTCAAGGGAACTGCAGTCGGTTTGTAACGAGGCACCTTGAGCAGCTGCTCCCAATATGCATGCACACTTTTCTCCTAAGATGCACGTAATACACTGTGCTTGGCTTTGCAGATGGCACAAAGAGAAGTCTGTCAGAATTTCGAGCTCTACTGGCCCACCGTGTGATCACCAGGAAGAAGTCGTTCGAGTCGCTTGCAGAGCAACTGCAGAGGTGGAAGACTCCTCGTGTGCCAGCTATCTTGTACGGTGAGGAAATGCTACTTTTATCACTAAATATGCCAATCAATAAATAAGTGCATAAATAATGCTAACACCAGTTTCTGTCCCTGACAAACCAGGCAATAAAGACAACCTGGCATACGTCACAGCATAGATTTTTTTCTTAAGGCCTCACTTAGGCTCAAGCTCACCTAAATTCTGCTTAACCAGGCACACTAGAGCTAGCCTAGCCGCGTGCAATGAGTGTACGCGGTCTCTATATGCTTTATCCGCCCACCTAACTCAAGTGGCTGTGCCTCTTTTGTGGTTATTTCTCAGCCTGTCAACACTAGCATAAATAAGACACAGAACCTAAAACACAACCTGTGTATGTGTTGTCCTGTAGTCATGTTTTTAATCTTGATACTACAGATTCAGCAACTAGCCTAACAGCAAGTACTGTTACTGTCAGCCATGACACCAACAGTTCTAAGCAGCACTTTTGCTAAACATCTCACCGAAGTTTCAAATTTTATTAACTGTGCATAGAGGTAGCTGCTAACAAACTAGCAAATTTTTCTCTGTGTCTCTTGCCTTCCTATAGGTACTGCCATAGAACCAGAGGCCAGGAGGAACTTTGAGAGGAAAGTTGGCACTGCATTGACAAAGGTTTGTTGCAAAATCACAGGAATAGTGCCCCTAAGCTTCTGTACACCCCAAAACCCAACCTACTTTTTGCGTAATTTCATACATTCTTGGTGCTCCTGGCCACTAGCGCTCCAACGTTGGGTCTGCTAAAATTGAAGCTCACTAATTCAGGGAATTTCTCTCAACCAGCAGAGTGTAGCACATTTAATTTGCCGTAGAAAGGAAAGCGGCATTTTTGCAATTTGCGCTGAAATTCATATCCAATGTAGCTAAATCTGTACAATATAAGCAAGGACGTGTGGTAGTTTTCTTGTAATGCCAGAGACTTAGTGTTAATCTCGAATTTATCATTAAGAGAAGGTTAAATGCATTTGAGTCAATCCCGGACATCTAAGAATAGGAACACTAACCTACCGGTATTACTTCTATTTGTGATCACTCCCATCATTGCTGTTCTTTCTCTTTGCACCATAACTCCTGACAATCCTAACCGACCACCCTTCCTATTACATGTGCTGTGATGCCTGTAGTACTCATTGATGCCTGTATATTAACGCGATAGCGTTAAAGAGCTCGTTTCGCAGAAATTCTGACGTCGGTGTCGGCGTCGGCCGCGGCGTCGTTGGTTGTGAGCGAAAAATCATCATCTTGTCCGTGACCGAAAAATCGAGAAAGATGCAAATAAAATAATAATAAAAATTTTCGGGTACGAGTGAGGATCGAACCCAGGTCGTCTGCGTGGCAAGCAGATGTTCTACCACGCAGCCACGCTTCTGCTTGAAATTACGTTTAAGAGAACTTCCTGTGCTTGGGAATGCACCGAAAATAACTTTCATGCTTTACAAACACACGCGTCATGTGTACAGGCGTCACAATACAGCGTACATTG
>JALIZH010015084.1:0-20250 GCA_030522465.1 Rhipicephalus appendiculatus
ACGTTATACTTGCAAACTTCTTAATCTCATCTACCCACCTAATTTTCTCTCTCCCCCCTCACGCGTTTGCCTTCTCTTGGAATCCAGTCGGTTACCCTTAATGACCAGCGGTTATCCTGCCGACGTACTACGTTCCCGGCCCATATCCATTTCTTCTTCTTGATTTCAACTGATATCCTTAACCCCCGTTTGTTCCCTGACCCACTCTGCCCTCTTCGTGACTCTTAAGGTTACACCTATCATTTTCCTTTCCGTCACTCGCTGCGTCGTCCTCAATTTGAGTTGAACCCTCTTTGCAAGCCTCCAGGTTTCTGGTCCATAGGTAAGTACCGTGAAGTTGCAGCTGTTATATGCCTTCCTTTTTCCATCTTTCTTGATGTCTTTCTAAATCACCTTCTTTCTTCTTTATTTTTTAGATTTTTCTACATTACCTTCTCTTCTCCTTCCTCTCTTACAAAACCTCACATCAGTCCTCCTTACATTCATTTATTTTTCACACCACTTGCTATGCTACACTGCACATGATAATGCTGTGGTTTACCCTCGCACCTCGTCCTTTTAACGTGATTGCGTTGAAGAGCTCATTTCGCAGAAATTCCGGCGTCGGTGTCGTCGGTTGTGAGCGAAAAATCATCATCTTGTCCGTGACCGAAAGATAGAGAAAGATGCAAATAAAATAAATAATAAAAATTTCCGGGTCCGAGTAGGGATCGAACCCAGGCAGTTTGCGTGGCAAGCGGGTGCCCTACCACACAGCGACGCCTCTGCTTGGAAATACAGCAAAAATAACTTCCTCTGCTTGGATATCCAGTGAAAATAACTTTCATGCTCTACAAACACACGCGTCTTGTATACAGGCGTCACAATAAAACATGTAATATCGCAGTAATATTGCATGGTACAAGCGTACGTTGCTATCGGGCGTCAGAACATGTGAGTATCACAACGACATCGTGGTTTAAAGCCAGCCACCCATTGCAAAAGGCACACACGTTACTGCGCATATGTCCTTAAGACCCCGTAGTGGGCACATAGCAAGTTCGAAAACATTTGACGCGCATACACTGTAACGCGCATAATTGCTCGTGGTTTAAAGCCAGCTACCCATTACATAGTATGCACTAAGTGATTGAAGTACGCACTAGAAACAGGATATCGCTATCGCGTTCAACTCTTAAAGGTAAAGCTTGAGGGTCCCCTAATTTTTATTATTGTTATTATTATTATTATTATTATTATTATTATTATTATTATTACTATTATTATTATTTCTTTGTCTTCTGATCTTGTGCATTTTTTCGATGTTATTTCCGTGACGAAAATACGTCACTGAAATCTTGATGGACCATGGCATACGACACTTTCGTGTTAAAAAACAATGTGAGAAGAGTTGAGCGAAGCGAACAAAAACAAACAAGAAGAAACAAAGGAAATTTGCCCATTTGGCGAGAGGGCATCAAGTTTCTCTTAGGGCATTCAACCTTGCAGACGGACACGCGCGGCGCGTTGTCATGCTTTGGTGATACACAAAAGGCTCGACTAGAAAAGAACTGCTCTTGCTTCAATGAGCCGCTGGCGGACGGGAGAAAAAGTGTTGCCGCCGGCACAAGCAAGAAACGACGGCATAGGCGCCGCTGCGCGCGATTGCGTGACCAGAACGCTTTGGTCACGCATTAGATTAGCCTCAACAGCAAGAGCAGCAACCGAGGATGCTTGCTTTCTTTCCATTTCCTGCTATGTCAGGCGTTCTTGAATACCTTGTCTGTGTACGCCTTGTCGGGGAAACACGCAACAGTGAAATAAGTTAGGGCGAGGTAAAAGGTAACAGCGTGCTGTTGAAACAACGCGGACTTGGAAAAGAGTTTTGACACTATAAATAACATGCATAGATAGCGATAATACACAATACAGCCTTTCTTCCCTTGCTCGCAGGCACACCGAATATGCGGGAATTCATGAGATGGGAAAGAAAAGATCGAGGCACTGAGAGTGGTAAATACAGACGTGTAGTACTTTGGGCAGGTAGTGAACGCACATCGGAACCATGACACCGGGGTAACTAGGCGAAGACGAATGGGGTCAAGTACAATAGGTAGGTGTTCTGAGATAATGAATGATACTCTGCTAACATCATTCAAATGAAAAGCATATAACAGCTGTATGTTACCGGTACATACATATGGACTAAAAAGCCGGAGATTTATCATAAGAATTCAGCTTAAATAGAGCACGACGGAGTGAGCCATCGAAATAAAAATGGTAGTTGTAACCTTAAGGGACAAGAATACAGCAGAGTGATCTAGGGAACAAACGCGCGTTCAGGACATTTCAGCAGAAATCAGGACAAAGAAGTCTGTCTGGGCAGGGTATGTAGCGACAAGGCAAGATAAGCGCAGGTCATGAAGCGCAACTGACTGGATTCCAAGAGAAGCAGGTTCAGTGAACAAAGTAATGAAAATAAATACAACGACAACATTGCAAGCATCTAACAGACGCTACTTTGCTCCACGTTGTCCTTGGTTGTCCAATTCACTGATGCGATCTCTTCGCAAGAAAGATAACCTATATAAAAAGACGAAACGTCAGCCATTTAATGAGCGCTTTAAAACTGCGCTATAAAACTTACTCCAGCACATTGGCTATGCTTTTAAAAAAGGTTAAACGAAATTATTATGAACTGGAACTACAGCATTGTAGAAATGATACAAAGAAAAAGTGGCAGCTTTTAAAAGAGTTTTTAAATTCTACCCAGTCGCGCAGCAAAGTGACCTCTATTCGGGTCGATGACGTCACCCTCACTGCGGCCAGTGATGTAGCTGACGCTTTTAATGTGCACTTTTCTACTAGCTCTACTGTCGGCCCCCTCCTCAGACTATTTACCGAATCACCGACTGTCCAGTGGCCTGAAGAAGACAAAGCAATCGTCGTAGTTCTACAGTCACTCCTAGACACACTTCGCATGTTCCGTCGGCATGCTCAAATCCCCATACGCTCAGTCCGTGCAACAGGTGCTGGATGTCCAGTACTTGCAAGCCTTCAGTAGGCACCATTACTCGTCTACCTCCAGTGCAACGTGATTCGCCCGAGAGCCCGCGCTCAGTACTATGGAACGGAGCAGTGTTTTTTTGTATACTCTTTTCTTTCTATCTCCCTATCTTTTAATCCCTCATTCCCCTTCCGCCAGTGTAGGATAGCAAACCGGACGCGCGCCTAGATAACCTTCCTGCCTTTCCTTGCTTTTCCTCTTCCTTCCTTCCTTCCGTTTTCTCGCAGTCCGCAATCGATGTTTCTTTAACAGCGAAAGCTGTATATGGCTAGGAGAAACGAAAAACCGCTCGGCATCTGTGTCACGAGCGGTCTCCATTGGCTGTGCTATCAGTTACGTCGTTCTGAGCGTCGGACCAAAGCTCGCGCGCCATTGGCGCGCGAGCTTGGGTACGACGCTTGCAAGGTCAAACGCTTGCAGCCACGGCGCGCCCTCTGGCGCGCCGAAGAAACGGCGTTTCGGGCAGAACATCGTCGACATGATTGCGGGAGCGCGTTCGCCGGGGCGAACGCCCGCTTTCGGCGAGAGTTTCTCCAGCGGCACTTTGGCTTCGGCTCCGACGTCTGTGACCGCCTGCGGTTCGACCACAACCTGGCAACGATAATTGCGGAAGGCTTCAGTGCAGCGTCGGGTTGAACCCACTGCTAAACACCGGGGCCGCACATTTCAGCTTCGCTGGTTAACCATTCGTACGGAGTGCTTGGGCGGTGATTTTTTTCCTACTTGTGCATCCGAAAATTTGTTCAATTATTTCTGGATTAAAAGCTACCGGAGCTGGGTTGGACAACGTCCACTCAAAACACATTAAACTTGTAAGATCTTTTGTTGCCCCTATCTTAAGCCACATTTTTAACCGCTGTTTCAAGAGTGGTGTTTTCCCAGATAAATTGAAAGTTGCAAAGGTAGTGCCAGTATTTAAAAAAAGGTGATCCACTCAGCATCGGAAATTACAGGCCCATATCCGTTCTTCCCTTCCTGGATAAAGTTTTGGAAAAACTAATTGAAGTAAGGCTATCGAAATATTTAAGCAAATTTAACATACTTTCTCCCTGTCAGTTTGGCTTTCGGGCTGGTCTTTCCACTGATACTGCAATTGCATGTTTCACTGATAAAATTAGATCATTCACTGATAACTGGTAACATCGGAGGTTCTAACTTTGTCGACTTTTCTAAAGCGTTTGACAGTATTGACCATTTCATCCTTTTTCGTAAACTAGAGTACTACGGGATAACTGGTCCCGCACTGACGTTATTACAGAGCTTTCTTTTTAATAGGTTTCAGGTGGTCTCGGTCAATAACTTTACATCCAGTCCTACCCCCCATTAACAGCGGCGTTCCTCAAGGTTTGATTTGGGCCCATTAATATTTTTGATATATATAAATGATTTACCGCGTTGCCTTAACTATTCTTCATGTTTACTTTACGCTGATGACACGACTATTTTTTCTAATCACTCAGATTCTGCGACTCTCGTGTCCAAACTTCAAGCTGACCTTAATTCACTTGTTGAGTGGTGCGACAATAATAGATTATTGATTAATCCTTCCAAAACTTGTTTTACGCTTTTTCATTCACTGAACAAAAAATTATCATTCATTCCCCACCTCTTTGTCAACTCAGTAGTCATTCCTTTTGAGTGATCATACATCATTGTTAGGAGTCATAGTTGACACACATTTGAAATTTCACCAAAATATTAATTCTGTTTGTAAAAAGGTTTCATATGGTATTGGGGCATTGGTCAAGTCATGAATGTGTTTTAGCATCGACACTCTGAAGGCACTGTATTATGCATTCATACACAGCCATCTCAGCCATTGCATTACATCAAGGGGTAATTCATATTCAGTGCATATTCGGCCATTAAAGGTGCTGCAAAAGCAAGCAATGCGACTCATAACTTTCACTTCACGTCAGACGCCATCAAATCCTTTTTTTTTCAGCTGAATATACAACCCGTCTCCGAATGGTATGTTTATAATGTGTGTGTGTGTTTTTTTTTTTCAGGTTTTTAACCGCACCCTCAGCATCGACATATTTCCTGCTGTTTTGTTGCGTAATCCCAATAAAACCTAATTCGTGGTCTCTAATAACCTTTTGTTACCTAAAGTTCGCACTAATTATAGAAAAATGAGCATTGTTTTTTCATCACTTTCATTGTGGAATTCGCTATCACGTGATTTGAAAAACATAATGCACATATATGTTTTTAAGGGAAAATTAAAAAAAGAGTTTATTCAATGTATAACTTCTGCATTTCGTTTTTTCGTGGAGTTGCTTTGTATGTATATAATTCGCTAAGTGCTAACCTGAACATTCGGTAATGTCCTTGTTACTTGTAACACTTAAAAAACGCTCTTATTCCTTGTTCATAATTTAGTTTTTCATTGTATTAACATATGAGGTCCCGCCTGCGGTTTGTAACCTTGGGACCTCCTCCTGCATATTCACCTGCAATGTACTACATTTTTGACGCTACTAATAAATATTGATTGATTGATTGGTTGATTCATTGATTGATTGATTGATTGATTGACAGGACCATAAGGATAAACGCAACGCCAGATTACACGTATGGAGTACTCCGTAGAAAGAACATTTTTTTTTATTTCGCGGTTACAGCTTCATTATTTGAAAAAAAAACACTTTGGAGCCAAAACTATCGGCGACGCTGCACAAGCCTGAAGGCGTAGCTTTCAAAACACCATGTTTTAATCTTACGACTATGGTACAGTGATAGCTGTCGAATTTTGTTTGTCTGTTTGTTTGTTTGTTTGTTTTATAGGTTCGGTATGCATTTATTCGGAATGAAGGTACCGTATTTACAAACAAGCAACTGACCAGCTTGAGTTAGCCAACGCGTTGTCTTAACATATATTGCTATCTAAATATTGATATCACCGAGGCACGATCGTAGCACTGATGGCGAAATTTTACAAATTACCCAAAACCAGCGTAGATCTAATAACTGCATATCTGAAGCCATTTGGCTTCTCTTTGCTTTATGATCGGCTATACCTATAGCTGGGACACCATGCATGTAGGAAAATTATGTACACTGAAAATGAACAACCTACTGTATCGTTGTGCTAACAACTAAACAAAATATATGAAACTTTCGAGGTTATGTTTTTTTTTGTATTAACTACGACATTGTGGAAATAATTAAGTAGAGTGCAATAACTAGGAGGCTTACTCAACTCGTCTCGCCAGCCTTATCTCCCGCACGAATACTCAGCTTAATGTCGTGTGGCTGCCGTCCACGGCCTAGTGGAATGCGGTTAGAGAGCCTCGTCTCATTTGGCACGCACGCCATTCAATCGGCCTGAAAGGCGCCTGCCCTCGCAAACGCCGGTGTCGAAGAAAGGGACACTGTAATGTTTTTCAGCCACTCGCAGCAACAAGTTAGCGCGCTCTCGCTCGCTACAGACGTTGCTCGAACACGCGCGCTACACACGCACACGGTCACGCGTGCAATTGCCAGCATATGCTTCATTCATAGTGCAACACGCCTGTCATTGTGGCAATTAATGATCCCTCGCACGGCGTAGCGGGTGCCTTGTAGCGTTGGGAGCAAGAGTAGATACCTGTTCCGAAGCGAGGGCGTTGCACAGGAAGAGTGCAAATGTTTGCAAAGGATTTCTGTATGTAGTGACTACGCTTCGAACAAAGGACTTACGGAAGTGTAGATACATAACTCCATAAGCCGTTTGCCCCATTGAGAAAAACTGCCATCCAGAGAAAGTTATCAGACTTCCCACTGAGCGCGCGAGAGTGCATTTTAGGCTTCAGGGATTTTCCCCGGTAGATCGCATGTCACATCGCACCACCTTTGACTATATTTCATCTCAACGCTTTCCAAGGGAGGAAGGAACGGGAAAGAGAGGAAATGAAGTGATGTTAGCCAGTGTAGAATAACTGGCATGCAACTCTAGACTAGGGAGAGTGATGAAGGAGTTTGAAAGTGAGAGGTATACAGAGAGAGACCGGGTGAGCCCGCACACAAAGTCACAGTCCGTGCAGTCCCGGCATCACTATTGGTTTATAACCACGTGTGAAAGTCTGCTCTCTTCAAAAATTTTAACAGCCGCTTAGTCGTCTTAATCCGCGATGACTTCTCAGGACGACATTCTAAAATGATTACTGCCGACATCGGTCAGTCGTTAAGGCGAGTTCGAGTCATTGCGAGAGATTGTCATTTCGCATTGTTGCGAGGACAGTCGCAGATGTGTTGTAATGTCTCCTCGCTACCACGGTTGTCACAAAAAGAGTTCTCAACCATTACGATGCGAAAAGAAAATGACTTCATGAAAGCCACTCTTGGTCATACCCGGCAAAGCAGCTCTTTTCGGTGGAGCCAAGTTGGCATCACACCGATATTTCTGCCCCATCAGCTCTAGAAGCGACAGAGGAGAGACCATACCGCAGTCAATGTCCGACGCTGCTCGCCAACTTCGAGTGATAGCGTAAGCTATTCGCACTTCATTTGGCATACAACTAGAATACAGGACAATCAGCACCACCATCCAAACATGCTATGCAAAAGTAAATTAAAAGCGACCAGTACGATTAGAATAGTGACAGTTTAAGGGCAGAACAGTGGTACAGCTGCGATTCCACTGCAGTGCTCTTCATTTATGTAGCCGGAAGTATGTTCCTAAAATCCATAAAAAAGTCTTCTGCCGAGATAGATACCTTAATGCTTAATTATTTGACAGCTCAAATTTCACTTAATAAAGTGCATGGAGTGTACATATGAATTCCAAACTAAATTGTTTGTAAGGTGCGCACGAAGCTAGGTGATCGAGAAAGGTTCTTATAATCATTATATTGTACTATGAATCAACTACCGCAAAAAAAAAAAGACGTACACGAAGAAGAAAAAGAAACACTCCTAAGTGATGACGGCAGCACATTGCGCAATACTGCTCGAATTAAATGCTTTAATCTGTGCATAGATGGCAAGAAAGTTCTTTGGATACATATGAAACGTGGACACATATCTAAAAAAAGTCAGGATGAGATTAACACAGTGAAGCAAAGTAGGAGATGTTTTACTGAGACGTCCAAACGAGGAAAGAGTAACTAAACTGCGTAGACTTTATTGCCCAGATGGTAGCAATGTCATAAGTCTTGGTCTGTCACAAACACGAGACATTCCAGCCGTGTGCATGCTGTGCTTTGCAGAGCTGTGCCCCTTTCGGCGAAAAAAATAAGATACCCAGCATCTGATGTCAGCGATATTTGTTTATTGTTGTTGTTACCAAAGGAGGGCTAAGAAAAGCAGAGGCCCATGGAAAACAAAAGCCAGAGTGCCTTCTTCACGTCTAAACGAGCCACCAGCTTTAGTTTCGCAAGCTCCACCTTTCGCTTCCTATGCGATGGCTTTAGGGATCGAACTGCACGCGACTGGGGCCGCACGACCGGAAACCGGAGAATGGCCGAGACGGTGCGTGACGCGCATGAAAGATAGCGTGAGATCGAGCAATATCGGAGTGCGAGGTTGGGATATTCTCTTTCCCGTTTATTTATTTCGTTTTTGCCTCTTCTTCACTGTGAGTCAAATCTGCGCTAAAGCAGCAGCATGGCCGACCAGTTCACGGCTCTTTGCTGGTCCCATTCTGTAAATTTGCACGCGTAGGCAGTACAGGGTAACCGGGCTCTGAAAGAAAAAGGCGAAACGTCGTGAAACGAAAGATGGTGTTCGAGAGCTTAGGTAGCGTGGTACTCTGACGGAATCGCCGTTGCAAAAAAAGAAAAAAAAACTTCGGCAGATCCCACGCACTGTGGGAATCGATGTAATGCGAAGCAGCCAGCACAGCGCTGCATACATCGCCTTGTTTGTCTTTGAGGCAAATAAAGTCATTGATGACATGATATTTGGCTCATTATATATCGCATGTTTGTCATGCACGCAGGCATGTACAATCTGGCGTATACCATGCTAATGAAACGTGTATTGTGGTGTACAATGGGTGACCTGATATTTATGTTCGTAACACACTCATCTCAAGCCGTAGCAATTTGGTATATATGCAGTTAATTAAATGGACGGAAGCATACCATGACCATCGCAGGTGCATCATGCCGTACATGGCATTCACGTGATTATCTTGACATTAACACCTGTCATTTATGCTCGTCATACATTCACACCACGCAATACCAATTTTGGAGTATACATAGCTAGCGAAACGGCCGCGAGCGCGCCATGAGCGTGGTGTTTACAACATGCTGTACATGACATTCATGCCATTATTTTCCTGTAAACACCTGTCACTTTCGTTCATCATGCTCTCACGTCACCCAATTACCTATTTTGGTGTATACCGAGCCAGCGAACCGGCCGCGAGTGCACGATTTCTGTCGCGTGTAAATCCTGTTGTAAAATGCATGTCATGATTTCCTTGTTAGAGCCTGTCATTTATGTTCGTCATGCAGTCACGGCAAGCAATACCAAATTTGGTATTGGAAAGCTAATTTAAAGCCCAACCTGCTGTGCTATCTCAAGAAATGGGTTGCCCGTGTTTGGGGTTCTGGAGGCGACGCTTTGACGAAGCGCCGCCTGCAGAACCCCGAACACGGGACGAACCATTTCTTGAGATGGTACAGCTGCTCGCTAGGAAGAGCGTGGTAAATGCGTCAAGTGGGAGAGCGACAAGCGCACTGCCTTGGCGATGATGAATGTGGCACATTGCGAACGGAAGGGGCGCGCGCTGAGAGGTGCAGCGTTATTTTCGGGAGGGAAGCGAGCGTTTTTTGGCGCACGGCGAAAATATATACCTTGAAGCAGCATCACGATGGAATAGCTCCTCGCAAAAAGTGCCACGGCGACGTCGAGTGCAGTGGTCGTCACTGTCATGAACAAGAAAAAGTTCATACGGCGATAACCGTTGCTCTCACGATGGAAGAAAATGCAGCAGTGTTTCGAAGGGGAGAGGGGGATGCTTCACGTGAAATGGGACGAAGTGTACGTGAAGCTTTCTTGGCGAACTAAAAGAGTGAAAGAGGCGGAAACATTGGTAATGGTCCATTTCGCAGCAGGAGCTGAAATGAAAGAGACGCTGCGCCGTGCCCTCAACAACGGCTAAAGAAAGAGCGTCTTTTCCTCTTTCCAGCCTCTCCTGCTCCTCGCGCTCAAAAGAACGAATGCATGTTGCCGAGATGTAAACACTTTTGCATGAATAGAACGTTCTAAGGTGGCACGACCGAGCAAACGATCTGTGCAGATCACTGGAGTTATTCACTGGTGAATCGACATAAGCGGGCGAAAGTCTGCAGACACAAAGGAAAGTTGCGCTAAAGGTACTTTGAATGTATTTTTTCTTTCCTGTGCTGATATTACTGCATAGCGAAGGCGCGCCACTGTAGCAATGCTTTTGTTTATAAGGTGTGTACAGAACAACCACGTTCATGAACATTTAAAAAACAGCGGAATATCTGGCTAAATTTAGAACCCACATTGATTAATTTAGCCTGATAAGGATACCGCGAACTCTAATAATAGGAGAATCGTGCGAAACGGGAACGTATTCCCGGAGTTTACTGTATTAAGCGCAGTCTGCTTGCCTAATCTTTTCATAATTGCAACGTTTATGGCTATGCGTCAAACAGCGCAAATACTTATGTTATGTTTGTATAAGGCATCGTTTTCATGCGAACCAAATTTCGCGCATGTTTACCTTTGTCACTTGCATCGCAGAGTAAGCATCATCGGTTTTTCACATTCTGTCCTATGTATGCTGCTGTAGAGCGAACGTAATATATAATCGTTTCTTCCACCACTTGAAGTTTGGCTGGGTCGGATCTTTTTCAACAGTATATACGCTGTTCACTGTCTTACCATGCCTATATGAATACATTAAGTCATGTTTTGCAGATATATGACACGATAAATTGTCGCCTAGAGTGGTAAGCACCAATATCAAGAAAAAATTGCAGTAACTAAGATTTACAATGAACGATGCATATCATGCTTCCATCTCAAATTTTCCTCTTGCCTTCATTGGTCGGAAAAGTAAGGTGCAATACGTGGCCCACAAAAGCCTCCTAACCCCCCGTCCCCCTAAACACACACCTGGTTTTGTTTTAATATTTTTGGAACTGGACAACTTTTCGTTGTATTGAACTTAGGTTACGTAAATGCCATTGGCGAAAAGTCCATTTGTGTGGTCACGTATATTTGCATAACAGCGCGATGGTTCCGTTGCTCTTGAAGGCAGAAATGAATCGCAGACTGCATGTTTGCAGCTGCTACACATAGGTTTTAAGGCGAAAGCCTTTAATGTCTCATGCTCACGTCCGTCCGGTGTCCGTCCGTCCGGTGTCCATCCGTCCGGTGTCCGCCCGGCGTCCGTCCGTCCGTCCGTCCGGCGGTAGTGCTGGTGGTGTGCGTCCTCACCACCCTTACTGCACATGCGCAAACCCTCCCCACGCACCTCCTCTGCTGTGCTTCCCCTTTCTTTCCTCTAGGTAACCCTCCCGCCCGCGGCGTTTACACACCCATTGCGCATGCGCGTCCCCTCCCCCCTCTCTCCTCTAGGCATCCCTCCCGCGGCGCTAACACCCCCCAATGCGCATGCGCGTCCCCTGCCCCTCCCTCTCCTACGCTTCCCCCCTCTCTCTCCTCTAGGCATCCCTCCCCGCGGCGTCTACACCCTCACTGCGCATGCGCGTCCCCTCCCCCCATCTCTCTCCTCTAGGCATCCCCCCCCCCGCGGCAACCACACCCCCAATGCGCATGCGCGTCCCCTCCCCCCTCTCTCCTCTCCTACGCTCCCCCCTCTCTCGCCACGCAACGCCGACGCAGGCAGCGTCTGCCAGCGAGTTTCTTGGTTGAAAAAACCGACTGCTCGCGCTGCACAACCGTTCACTGGCCACCCCATATATATGGCAATGGATCTTGACCTGCAAGGTGGTGCCGGTGGGAGATTTCTCCTGTGCGTTGCCGAACGATGAAAAATTCGCAGCGTGCGCGTTAACTAAAAGCGAACTGCGGGTCTCTGTGTCCAGTCGGAGTCTTCGGTCTCTCATTGCCCAGCAGCGATTGGGATGTTCCAGTAGGAAACAACCGTCCATCACTGCGTGCTTTGCGCCCCCCCAGGTTTCTCTCCTGTGCAACGCTGCGATGAGCGCCAGCGTCAACGCCGCCGCCAGTGTAAGCGTTAGCGCCCGCTGCTTCGCATCTACACATGGTTCCCTTTAGCGGTGGATGGTGTAATCTTTAAGGCGAAAGTCTTTAATGTCTCATGCTCACGTCCGTCCGGTGTCCGTCCGACCTTCGTCCGGCGTCCGTCCGTCCGTCTGTCTGTCTGTCTGTCTGTCTGTCTGTCTGTCTGTCTGTCTGTCTGTCTGTCTGTCTGTTCGTCCGTCCGTCCGTCCGTCCGTCCGTCCGTCCGTCCGTCCATCCATCCGTCCGTCCGTCCGTCCATCCATCCGTCTGTCCGTCCGTCCGTTCATCCGTCCATGTCCGTCCGTCCGTCCATCCGAGCTCTGGCACTGAGCCAGGTGGCCGCCGGGATGCGCAGACGGACGCCGGTCGCGTCGGACTCTATAGCGCTCGCGCTTTGCTTGCGTAGCATCGCTGTGACCAGAGTTTGCAATCATTCTGACCGACGCCGTCTCAATGGACCCAGGCGTTCACGGAATACACTTTCCAATTTACAAAGGGTCCGTCAACTTAAGAGCTGGAACGCGGATGGCGTTTGCACGATGCGCAAAGCGCGAGAAAATACTAACGCATGCGAACGGAGGAAGATGAGTCTCGCGTCTCGCTGCGATTCGCGGTAAAAAATTAAAGAATAAAACACGCACCCATTAGGTTTGTGTCTTATGCCACTGAGAGTGTAAAAGAAAAAAGACATGGCATAATCAGTGGAATGGCCACACGCTTTCGCCGAACACACTTTGGAATGTACAAAGTGTCCTTCAATTTTTTTTGTTTCGTTGCTCTGTGCAAGAGACGAAGTAAGAAATCAGACGATTAACCATACTCAGAGAAAAATAAACCATGAACGATTTTCCCACTTGTGGAATACCACAGGTCTGCTTAGAAAACATTGCTACGACCGCTCACATAAGACAGCTTAATTGTAAAATAAATACAAAAAAAAAAGAAACAACTGAAACAATTGTTTGCTGAAAAGAGCCATGGCAACAGTTTGCATTTCGTACTCTTGGGAGCGCGCAATGTTTGAAACCTGAGCACCCCAACAATACGTGAATCTTTTCTCTACGGGCGAGTTTACGGGTCCACGCTTCAGCAGCTGCAGGCACAGCGACCGGAAATATGAAGCAATGACCTTATATTAAAGATACCGGCTGGTTTGCTCAGAAAAAAAGGCATTAGTTTTCTAGTCGCTTTTTTTTTTAGCGGCGCCCCTAGCAGTAGCAGTGTACTCTCGGCGTAAAAGCAACCGCGTTCAAGTGTCACTCGCACACCTGCACCGCGTACAAGGTCAACCACCGCGTTTGCACAATGCTGAAGCCGGTGAGCTTTTACGGGGAACACGAGCACAGTGACCGGGCGCCGCGTGAGAAACGCAATGCAACCATAGAAGGCGGCGCACTGCAGATCGTGTTGTCTGTACAGTGCGCGAATAACTGTCGTGAAAACATTGACACCACAGTCGCCGTAGTCAGTGCATCTAGCATGGCGTTCGCTTGTGTTTGCTTCCTTGTCGACGAGCTGTTACTCGCTGTTATTACTCGGACAATGATTTCGCCAACGGTATCTCGCTGGCCCACCGTGTTATGTTCCGTACCGTTGGTTTCGGATATCCACAGCACGCGTGCCGCGCAGCCCGCGGGGTTTTCGATCCGGAGAGGGAAAGGCGCTTTCTACTTCGCTTATCACATTTAAACAAGAGAGGAGAATCTGCCCAGTCAATATGGCTGACTTCCGGCTTCACCACGGCTTCACGGAGAGTGACGTCAGGGCCTCTCCTTACCTTTTCCTTCCTTCGTGGTACGTGCAGGGGCTTTATATCGGAAAGGCTCCTGTCAGTGCCACTGATATCGCACAGTACACGGGCCTCCAGCATTCCGCCTCCATCGAAATGCGACCACCGCGGCCGGAATCAAACTCGCGACCTTCGGGTCAGCAGCCGTGTACCGTAACCGCTACACCACCACGACGGACATCAGGCAAGCTTGAAAACTTGCCAGCTCTTGTATTTCCCGGTGTGAGTGGCGCCACTGTGTTGATGGAGCTACAGCAGATGATGATGACAATGATGGACATTTACCATAAACGTGATGTGTGATATCAGCGGTTAATGTTTGCATTGGGTGCTACTAAGCGAGGAAAAAATGCACGGACACGCTGACAGCGCATGGTGCATGAACTCACGCCTGGTTTATTCGTCATAGAGAGTAGCCCAAAAATATATATGGCCGTGCAGCGTGAAGAAATAGCGATTTAAGGGGACGAAGGGAGCGCCAACGTATGTTGGCAGCACGGGAAGATGTTTCGATGAGCTTGAGCCCGAGTTATCTTTACAAAGGTAAAGATGGAACATATTCGACGGCCCACCGCAGTTCACATATATGTGCGCCGCGACTAGGTAAGATCCGGGTTCTGGGAAAAACCAAGAACACCACGGCTCACGAATCGTTGGAGGCGTTTCATATCAGAACTCTAGGATCGTAAGGTATTATTGATACATTATTCCGACTCTCGCAGACAGAAAGAAGGCTTTTTGATATTGGGCTCTCACTGAGGTGATAAACGTTTGAATCGCTTGTGCTGTGCCGCGCATGTCGTGGAATATATATATTGCAATACAGCATGAATAAACATTTCAAAGTTTGCTCTCTCCTTGTCGCGTTTGTTGTTCAAGCCAAACGGCCGTATTTTTGTAAAGCCTACTCTGTAAAATGAACGACTGGCCTAGCAACGTATTATTTTGGCTTATTCGTATCTTGCAACATGCCATATAGAGGTTATCAATCAGGAGGAAATGACGGTAAGAGGCGAAAAGTACACATTAAAATATAAAATGATATAGGGATAAAAAAACAACAGCTGATGCCTTCGTGAACCAGTTAAAAGTGAAGAACCATTAGTGTAAAGTACTGTTCTAGGAATTTGATTCTTGCATGAGATAGCTTCGTGAATAGTAGTCAGCTCATGAAGTAACCATAACAGCTACGAACTCGTTCTCTTGCACTTCAATGGTGATACCCGTATAGGCGGAGGCCAAGCACAAGAGTATCAGAGAACAGGAGTGTAGGAGGCTTCATATTACAGAAGCGAACTAAAGAAGCTTCTCTTTCTTGAGGGCGTTACGATGGCAACAGGAAGGCATCATACAGTTAGGCAAGTTGGTTTATGTTCATAGCGGCAGTAATACTCAGCGGCGTCCGTATTTAACCCTGCCGTCGCGCCGAGTATTACTTCCACGATGAAAAGGGTATACGCGCGTACAGAGCCTAGATGGCCAGCCAGAGAAAATGGACCGATTCTTCTTCCCGAATAGTCCCTAGTGCGAAACTGAAAGAAGCAGAGCCACACAGACGGGCAGCGTTTCGTCCTGAGATTGCCACAGCTAATGACGCAGAAGACAGAAGGGATCGCACTATATAGTACGCGTCGCTGTCGCGTCAGGCTCATTTAAGCGATGGCCAAAGTAAGATATCCATAGCGTGGCGCAAGTAGAACACAGATAGCATTCATCCACGGAAAGAATAGCTCCAATGATAGTGCTCAGTGGTCTCGCTGTACCGTGGGTATTTAGAAAATGAGAATGGGGACGGCAAGTCACAGAAAAAAAAGAAAAGAAAAGTTGTCTCGTTTGCACAGAAGTGAACAATCGTGCGTCATTTGAACCACAAGGCAACAAATCATGAATGACGTGAAAAAAAAAGAAGTCACAGTTTCGCCACAAGGCGAAGCAATGAATGCGATAGCAACCAATTGGAATGTCAAGCGACGAATGGCAAGCAGGTGGAAACGTGTAGCGCGCTGCTCACGCACACATGACGCACGAAAACAACACGCACAGGACGAGAGAGAACTAACAACGTTCACAGCTCGACACTTAACGCGCTGCTCAAACAAAAACGACGCACGAAACGAATTCACCACGTACAGACGAGCGCGAACTAACAAGTAACACAGTTGTTACTTCGCTGTGTTTTAAAAGCGTGTTCTTTTCGCAAACGGGGGGGGGGGGGGGACTGCCGCGAGCAAAGTGACCTTCGTGCGCTCGGTAACTACAACGCAATCGTTCCGGCGAAAGCCCAATTCTCCCCCACCGTGAGATAAGCGCGCGCGCGAACGGGCGAACGGGCGTCTACCCCCCCCCATGGGGCAAAGTGCGCGAGCGCATGAGCGCGGGCGTCGCGACGAGTGGGGCGCACAGCTATGGCCCCGCCGAGTGCGCCCTTTGCGCCATCTCGCTGGTAATGCTGAAAACACGCTGAAAACTCGCTGTATATAAATAGCTCGCCGTTTGAACGTTGAAGGACGTGCGCTTTCTTGGCTCAGCGGTTAGCGCCGCGCGCTGCACAGCCAGAGGTCCCTGGTTTGATACCGCGCGTCGGAAACATTTTTCTGAATTATTTTTCTTGGAGGCTTTTGTAAATATATAGATATATATACATATACGGGACATGACGGCAACGGCGAAAACCAGCCGAGACTGTCCATATAATTGCTATCGCAATAAAAGTACGCGGAAGTGTCAAATGTTTCTTATTGGAAAATATATTGTATGTATACTGATAACATTCAAGGAAACGAATGTCTCATTACATTTTGCAATGATCAACTCAAGTATTAAGAGACGTGTGGGGCACATTCGTCTCAGTGCGGCTGCGATTAATATTATTTTAATTTTTTTCTAATGTTGGAACTATCAAAGGAACACTGCCGCACTCCGTCATCAACGTGGTAAAGAGCCACACTTATCGAACGAATAGTCTGATATGTATATAAACCCTTCGTGGCTTGCACGAGCTTGGTTCTTCTTCGTATTTTCCGTAAAAACAGCGAAGGACGAGATATACTCAGCCATTTTATCATCACTTTATTCTTATTATTATTATTATTATTATTATTATTATTATTATTATTATTATTATTATTATTATTATTATTATTATTTTTTTTTGCTATGTCATGGACACTTTCTGTTCTCCTCGGAGCTTGGTCCTCCTGCTTAGGTCGTCATGGCGAAGAGCGAACACGGGCCCGCCTATTCTGGTATAACATGTAAAACACGTTGGCAGAATGGGTCCTTGGAGTACATGCTGTACCAACACACCCCCCAAAAAAACTAAATAAGGAATGAAAGCATAATATGAAAGCAACCATGACAAAAATGAAAAAGATTGGACGCGCCCACGTTGGATGTTTTGGTCGGGACTGTTGATGAACTGCCGGTTTAATGTATCTGCCTCAATTTGGTTCAAACAGGTGCAGGATTGGGCTCGTTTTTCATTCGAAACTTCTTTTTTGACTTGACCTTACAATCAGGTATTGCGTCATTTTGAATACAAGTGTTGTAAAAGTGAAAGATACTTTGGCGTGCTTTACGTTGCCATGAAGTTTAGACTACACTGTAAAAGAAAATTACTCCCAGGTGCGAGTAAAACGCCTGTCCTCTAGCGGCCCCGCTGTTCGGAGCAATTTTTACTCCGGACCACCAAAGCAAAGTCTTTACTCCGGCTGACCGGAGCAATTGCGTGTGCCGCCGGAGTACTTTTTACCGTCATTTCGCTCCGGCTGGCCGGAGTGACTGCGTGGCACCACCGGAATATTTTTCGCTGGTTTTTCGCTCCGGCTATCCGGAGTTTTTGCGTGGTACCTCCGGAGTATTTTACGAATGTTCCTACTTTGTCCGGACGGAATTTCAGTTTGATGGATCAAGAGTATTTTTGAAATTCTTCGCTCTACTGTTAGTTTGCTTATTCTATGCTGATCGCGTCACGCGTTGGTTATATAAAGGAATTCTCATGCAGACACTGCAGAGTTACTGTGTATTTTTTTCCAGAGAGCTCTAGCAGATGAAATTCAAGACAACACTTGAGTTCTTATTGTTTGATTTATTCAAAATAATCTCATGGTTCCGGTTGATGACCCAGCATTTGGGTAAAGAAGACAAGAAACAAATATACAAAAATCCACCAAAAAACAGAACACAAGAAGACAAATCACAGAAAATCAACAGCACTCAAGTTTTAAACGGAGCGCGTTGAAGTGAAGCCCAGAATGCCTGCAAAATGATGCGCGACAAACGAAGGAAGCGCGGCCGCCGGGAACAACTGCCCACAATCCCGGAAGGACCATGCATCAGATTCATTGACGACGCAAGGGTTCAGCTGATTGCTTGCCGCATAATTTAGCAAAAAAAAAAAAAACATGAGAACTGCAAGTGATGCTAGAAGCACAAAACCTGAGGACACTCAAGTACTCATTAAATCATATACAGTCTGCGAATCCATGAGAACACCCAGGTTCTTATACGGGCACACACACACAAAAAAAAAGACAGGACGAGCGCTCAATATCAAGTAGCAGATCCCATGTACTCCGGTGCCAGACAGCCGCTCCATGATAAAGACAAGCCTCTGTGACGCGGACAAAGTTCAAAACATGCGAAAGTTTTCCATGTATTTCTCTAAATCGACGCCTCTATTTCTGCTGAAACATTCAAAAGCATTTTTTTCCCTAAAAAGAGCTAATTTTGGTACTCTCCAAGACATTTTAGTATGCGCGCATCGTCCTACTTCCAGCATGTTAGGCACTTACAGTTTGCATGCTTGCGGCCGATCCTTAAGAAAAGTGTACCTTCATTCTGCTTTGGAAAAGTCTTTGAGAGAAGTTGGCGTTGTACATATATAGCATGGCCCCATATATAGTATGGCCAACTGCAGCATATTGAGCGCTCGCTCGCGCCAAAAAGAAGTCTTCTTACTCACGCTCTTTGAGCGCCTTGGTGGTGATATGAAGTGCGGAGCACTTCAAATTAAACCACGTATAAAAATTGTAGTTGATAAAAGAGGAAGCAAGCTGAAAATAGAAACTTAGTGAAAGAAAAGGAAAGAATACGAAGAAAAATAGAAGTAAACAGAAATAAAGAGGGAAAAAGACAGAAAAAACTGCAAAATACCGAAAGAAAGAGAAGCGGAAAGAAAGAAAATACCGAAAAGAAACAAAGAAGGCCCCGCTCCGCACTTACTTCAGGCTTGGCACCACTAGTGCGAAGCTGCACTAATTTTTTTCTTCAACTCCTTCTTCGTTTAACTCTCCTCTCTCGGTTTGTTTCGATGTCGGCAGCGTCGTCGCTCATTCATCGACCGGGGTCGCGCGCTTTCACTCGCACTTTTGAACATACCATGCATGGCTGTAATGCTATCGTGGGGTGGTGTAATGTGGGGACTTTGTACGACATATGACGGCAATGCCGACGCCGACGCCAAACATTCGACTAAAATCTCTACATAGTTTAAAACTTACGGCGACGCTTGTTCATGCGTGCCAAACTGGTTAACATCCCTGCCTTTCCTCTCTCTTGTTTTCCTTCCTTCCTTCCTTGTTCATGCGACTGCCTCGAAAGCCGTGATTATGAAAAGATGGGGTGGCACCCGCAGAATGTACAGGGACGTTACAGATGCTATATCTACCCGAAGGTCTGCTATAACTTCGTACGACCGTCTGCGTTTGCTGAGATAGCAAAGCACACCGTGGCTACGTATACAGATGTAACGCTACATGTATCTCGTAAGATTGGGCCCGTTAAACATCGGTTGCTCGAAATAATCCTGTAGCAATAATACCTAGTTGCGTTTGTGTCTTTGCTTCCTGTTTCGAGGCTCTGTCGGTCACCGTTGGTCGTTTCACTGCCCGCTTCGAAAACGGTTTGTCCGGGCAATCGCCAAACCTAGGAGGAAACGCGCGTTTGATGGCTTCGCTTACGCCGTGAACCCCATTCGTAGAGCTCTCTTTCTCTGTCTTTTGAGAACTGGATCGAGCGCGGGCGATTACGCCTCCTTTATTTCGCTGCAGGCAGACCCACACTTATTCGCCTACAGTTCATCTTGAGACCCCGGTCTCAAAGGGTAGTGGAGAAGGCGGATCATTTTGGAAGACCAAAGTACAGAAAGAAAGGAAGAAAAAGAGCAGAACGCTGAAACGAGTCTTCGCACCACAAAAGCCAGCTGAACCCATTCGCTTTTTTTTTTCTTTTCCAGAAGACT
>JALIZH010015085.1:0-23972 GCA_030522465.1 Rhipicephalus appendiculatus
GAACAACCTTCCCCTCAAGCTTCCCTGCTAGGCTTGAGTCGACTTTTCCTAGAAAAATGTTGCTAAGTACCGATGCCACCCTGAACCCAATGCATACCCCTGCTTTTTGGACCATCGTTTTCCCTTCCCACACAATGAAGTTGGATTGCAAATAAAACATCAATAACTCTATTAACATCTCCACCTTCAAACCACATTCATTTTTGAATGTTTGCTCGTCGCTCTTTTCTCTAATGCATTCATTAGCTCCCGCTGTGGAAGGGAATTATACATATCTACAACATCTACACTGAATGCCGTATATCCGTCAAACTTTCCACAACGTAAATCATCAACAATTACTTCTGAGTTCCTTATTACGGAAGGATCTTGTAGATTTAGTTTTTTTTTAGTTGTTTCTGCAGAAAAGGTTGAAACAACTAGCTGCCACGTGCCTCTCTCATAAACGATAGTGCGATAAGGTTGCTCCGGTTTGAGGGTCTTTGTCGTGAAAAGCGGTTCGAAGTATAACGCCTGAGCCTTCGCTACACTTCCAGACAGGCGTTCCAGGTTCAATTCCTGCAAAATGTCATTTGCTCTTTCCTGAATTAACTCTTTCCGGCTCTCCTGTCACTAACCGGAAGTTTTTCAAGAGAGCAACAGAAGCCTTCTCGGAAAACTGTCCCTCAGTCAAGAGCACGGAAAACCTTTCCTCGTCCGCGGTCAACAGCTTTAACTTCTTTTCTCTCAAGGAATCTGCAAGAGGAAGTAACCCTATGCTTCTCTTATCTTTCTCTTTAAAACTAGGTATAAAGACATCTGCACATTCAGACACACACCGCGACCGCTTATGGTCCGTCAAATGTTTAGAAACTGTTCCCGCCAACAGATTTCACCAGATTTCACAAGCGAAATACCTTCACAAGACGCATGACAGTTCCTAGGCCTAAAGGTAACTTTTGCGACTCTAATCAGAACCTCCTACATGTGTGTGAATATGTGGGCATCCTTTTTTTTTAATTTTTTTCTCTCTCCCTCTATCCTCTTTCCGATCCCTCTTTCCCCGCCCCTGTACAGGGTAGCAAACCGGTTCTTCTACCAGGTTAACCTCCCTGTCTTTTCCTTTATCTATTTCTCTCTCTCTCTTTGCTGACAACGCCCCTTGTTCGGCGTGTAACCCTAGATCTGTAAAAACACTGCTTAATCACACGTCACAGCACTCGAAAACAGTGTAGAAGGGCATCACTACGTCGAACCTCAGGGCCGCGATTAGGAAGTCGTCTAGGCACCACGCGGAAAAAAGCCTTGTAAAGCGGTTGCCTTCAGGCAGCCGCTTTCCAAACTCCTGAAATCGCTTTCGTCTGCGAAAGCCTGGTTCGTCAGCTAAAGAAGGGAAATTTAAGTGTGAAAAAAGAGCGGTAAAAAATGTGCCATCATGCCCTACAAGCACAGAATGGAGCATGGACTAAAAAATGTGGCATCACGTTACGATGTTCAGGTAATATTTTCAGCGAAAAACAAATTAGGATAATTGTGCCCCTTAGTCAACGAAAACCACAAAAAAGAAAGGTCTCGCCAAAATAAATGCGACGTGAAACACAGGCACGCTTCACTGCCCTGTGCACTAGTGGTAGTATAGAAAATACCCTTATCCTGTAGTTAAGAACACATCCTGCAAACGCGGCGCTGCCTCTATGTACGGCTAAAAGAACACTCTGGAACCTTCAACACCTGCACGTACGCCAATCTGCCTTCGCACTGTGTGGGTGCATGCCCTTGTTCAGGCATACGACAGTGCTCTTCAGACACACTGATCAGACGAGAAGAAAACTCATCGAATCCTTCTACATTAAAAAAGAAGGAGATTCATGCGTCAGCCAAACAGCGGTTTCTTTGAATGAAAAAGAAGAAAACCTAATCATTAGTATGTATGTCTCACTGGACTTTTTGTCGTGACAGCGCAGTTTCCTCAGCGTAAAAAAAAGAAAATTTCTATTTGCATCGTTATGGTCCCTCGCCAGCTCATCTGCGCATGTTAATTATCTTTATCGTAATTGCTTAAATAACCTGTATATTCCTATAAACCACCACTTGAGAGTCAGCGCTTGTGTTGTGTTACATTTTCTTCGTCCTGTCTGTCTGCGCGCTGTTTTTGCCCATAATGAATCACAAACTAGCCCAACTTTCAGTCTTGCTTGAGGAAACGCTACCAATAAATTACACGCCAATGATAGAAAAGCAGATTTTGTTTTGACGTCGTTAATTTTTTGTGACTACTAGGCTGAAGAATTTACTTAGCCGAACGTTTCTTTCTTGATAAAAAAAGTTCGGGCGTGCCTTGCTGAACTCCATAGAACACAGCTGACGTTTTCTCAGCGAGCAAAAGAGAAAAAAATAAAGGAAACAGATACAAGAATATCAAGGAGAGCTTTTTATGAGAAGACAGATGAAAGATCTAACAACAATACACACTACTACAGACGTGTCAGCTTTCCCAGACACTTAAGTAAAAAAAAAAGAAATTCGCCGGGACGAAAATATGTATTCTGCGAGCATTTTACTGAAACTGTCCTACGAGCATTCTATTGCGCCGATTTCGGTATGCAGGCGACAAGAGAATGGCCATCTTTTTTCCTCACACCTGTCGTTGCGGGCGTTTTTCTTCGACAGCTCCAATATGAAGCTACAAGTTATATGCGCTCGATGAATTACTGAAGGGCCTCAACGCATAAGGACAGAGATTGGCTGCGTAGGTGGTTGTATGAAAAATAAAGCATGTACATTCGAAAGCGTTTCTTAGCAGTCTTTAGCAAGCGTCAGTTCAAAAGATGCGCTTGTAGTTCATGTCATAAATTCTATGCGAGCGTGTTGCCAATCTATCGCCTCGTATACGCCTGCGTCGAATTTCTCTTCGTGTGTCCGGCGTTGCTTGTGCGGGATGGCGCCGTTGACCTACGTACGTTTCCTAATTCCAAAATGGCCAATGTTCATGCTGGCGTCGGTCATCTCCATTCTCCACCTGGAACACAGCCCGCACCTCTCCAGCTATGACACCAAGGACTTATTCGACTCCTACGACTACATCATAGGTACCTGCTAGTGTTTGCTGTCGCTTGTGTATATCCGGGCAACACTACTACGTTGCGCGAAGCTGTGCAGAATATGGTGACCAATGTTGGGCAAGCGGAAGGCAGCAACTGCGGCAGCTCTGTGGTTAAGGCGCTCAGCTGCTGACCCGTGGCCTGCCGGCGCCGATTGCGGAGGCCAAGGCTGACCCAAAGGACGCACGTTCGATCCCGACCGCGGCGCTCGCATTTGTGGAGGCTAAATGCAAGAGGCTTGTGTACTGTACGACAACAGCGCACGTCAAAGAACCACACGTGATCGAAATTATCCGCACCTCTCCACTACGGCGTCTCATCACCTGAGTCCCTTGCGGACGTTAAACCCCATAATTACAACCAGCCATACAGACAGAACGCAGATAGGTTGACAGTGATACATTGCAGCGGACGTCGACTAAAGGCTGCCGTGCTTGAGTAGCGGCAATCTGTAAAATTGGCCGCGTATCTGCGTGCTTCGCTGCAAATGTCGTCGAAAGACGATAGTCTTGTGCCGGCCGTACTACTATGTTTTGCCTTGCCTGAGACAGCCTAAAAAACACTAGGGTCTTTAGAATTGCGTACCTATGTATTTTCTAATAAAGAACACACGACCTGACACCTACATATTAATGCTGCGCCTCAGGGAATGCGTAGTGTTTGCTTTTTGATCGAATATGTTCACAAATATGAACGCGAACACCAGTTCAAGAGGGCTGGGCGTTCAGAAAGAAGTTAAACTTTGGCCGAGTAGCTGAATCGGGTTACCGACAGACAGACAGACGGACATACAGACCAAAATTTGTGCGTTGAAGTATGCCAAGAAAGACTATCGTCTTTAATAAGGCCAACATACAATTCTGCTTTTCACAACAACAAATTGTATGTGACATTCGCGGCATTACAGAGCAACATACACGATGAAACGATGTATGCATCTGATAACGCAAGCCCCTTATCACTAGCCAGTGGCAACCTTAAGCAACTTTTGATAACAAAGCCGTATTTAGCGTACACGAAGGTCACTGCGCTACATTACCGGCGCTCATAAAAAAACTACTAATAATTCAACGACGTGATGAGTGAAACCGTATTGCCGTGGTTTAGAGATCATGGCACATGCAGTGTCTTTTTTTAATGGAGATTTTTCATGTAAATGCGATGACAGTTGGGTGTCTGTCGTCCTCGCACACGAACCGTACGTCGAGGAGGAAATACTGCACCGAAGCTAAAGTTGTAAAAAAAAGCTTAACAAACACGTGTTAATTGGCATTATAATGTTTCACTTCTGGGCAGCTGTTTATATGGGAAATATGGGAAAGTTTTAGGCTGTCACTACATACGGAATGTTCATAGTTTTTTTTTTTTAGGAATAATAATAATCGCATGAAGTTTGAATTACAACAAAACCTCGTTCATACGTTTCTGAAAAAAAGGCGGAAAATAAACGTGCGATCCGGGAAAAGGTACGATCCCATTGATACGATCCGAATCGGGTTAATTTAATTTTCGCGATTGCGAGCGTAGGAGCCGGGAAATCATATTTAGCGGGAACGTATTAACGAGGTTCTACATAATTGAATTTCAATGATCATATCATGTGACTATAACGCTCCGTTTTGCAAGACTTGGCGTGCCGACTGGCCAGAAAACGGGACAACTTTGTTACGTCATACTGGCACTTCCCTAGGGACGAGGAAGCCACCAATTTTCAATGATAGTGCGTGGATGAAAAATCTGGCGTGTCATCTGGCGTGTCTTGCAGACAAATAGCCAAAAACCAATCACAAGTCGAGGCGAGGCGACTGTACTGATCACTAAAGCGCACGCAGCCGGCTGGCAGCATGTGCAAGGGGTTTCGCCTTACTGTTGTTGAGCGCTCGTGGCGGTGGGAACAAGAACTAGAGCTCTCACCGGCGATAGGGAGCATTCGATAGACCGCACCTTTTTTTTTTTTTTTTTTTTTTTTTTTTTTTTGTTCAGGTTCTGCGGTTGAGGTGCCCACCGAAGGCTAGCGATGTAGAATACTACGCGCACGAGGCGCGATTACGCGATCCCGTTTTACTCTTGAAAGCGAAGTTCAAGCGTCCGATAACTTTTTCCCCCTCATACAGTGGGCGCCGGCTCGGCGGGCTGCCTGCTAGCGAACAGGCTGTCAGCTGATCGACAGAAGACGGTCCTGTTGATTGAGGCCGGCGGCGTCGAGAATGCGGCCACCGACGTACCGCTGTTTGCGATTTTGCACTACCACGGGGGAGTTCGACTGGGATTTTCACACCGAACCTCAGAAGCACGGTTGCTTAGGTATGAAGGAACACGTGAGTAACTTCTCAACAACATTGTAGTTTGAGTTCTCAATGATTAAGAGTATTGTGTTGTAGGAACCATAGGCGTGCGCAGGATTTCCCGTCAGGGGGGGGCGAAGCCTCACCGCAGCGCCCCCCCCCTTGTTTGTCGAGACCAAAAAAAAAAAAAAACTTAACTCCCACCATGGATGCAAAAATGAAAATGAAGTGATGGTGTGCTTCTCACAACGGCCTCCAATAGCCCTGTTGCAAAATCTGCTGCCATCTTGCCTGCCGCCGTGCGCCTTCCCACGTACGTGTCAATATCAGCGTACGTGGCAATGTCTGGCGGCTGATTGGAACGACAAAAAAATTGGGGGACCCTTAAGCTTCGCCTTTAAGAGTTGAACGCGATAGTGATATCCCGTCCCTAGTGCGTATTGCAATCAGTTAGTGCATACTATGTAATGGGTAGTATGCTTTAAACCAGGAGAAATTATGCGCTGTAAATGCGGGAAATGTTTTCGAAGTTGCTATGCACACACTACGTGGTCTTAAGGGAATACGTGCAGTAACGTGTGTGCCTTTTGTAATGGGTACACGGCTTTGATCCACAATGGCGTTATGATATTCGCATCTTCCGACGCCCGATGGCTACGCACGCTTGTACCACGCAAAATTACGGCGATATAACATGTTGTATTGTGACGCCTGTATACAGGACTACCGTGTTTGCAAAGCATGAAAGTTATTTTCACTGCAGTTGCAAGCACAGGAAGTTATTTTAAATGTAATCACAAGCAGAAGCGTGGCTGCGTGGTAGAACACCTGCTTGCCACGCAGACAACCCGGGTTCGATCCTCACTCGGACCCGAAAATTTTTATTATATTTTATTTGCGTCTTTCTCGATTTTTCGGTCACGGACAAGATGATGATTTTTCGCTCACAACCGCCGACGCCGACGCCGGAATTTCTGCGAAACGAGCTCTTTAATGCTATCGCGTTAATAGCGGCATATTTTCATGTGCCATGTTGCTCAGATTGAGGTAATTGGCATGCTGCAGATAGACAGACACAGAGCTTTATTGAGGTCCTGAGGAACAGAGAAGCGGGCCGCTCCCACGTCGCGACGGGTAGGCCTAAGGTCCCTAGATTTTTTCCTTTCACTTTCAAGAAAGAAGAGGGAAAAAGTCTAGGGACTTTAGGTAGGCCGAGCCACATCGCCGCTTCGTGCAAAAAAAAAAAGTTTGCAGGAAACTAGCCTACACGTTGTTAGATTTTCTTGCGACCGACGAGAAGCTGCGTATCGTTCTGTTGCCGGCTACTGCTTACAACTAACGCAGTTCTTAAACGTGGTATGTGACGACATCGGCACTCATCGGCGAATATTCTTTCGTGTCAAACCGACTTCGTGTACTAGCTTCAAAGCTGCATCGCGGCTATAACTCGAAGATGCCTGCGCTGCTTTGGCAACATTACTTTGCTTGTTACATTGCGATAACAATTACATGCTGGACAGGTAGCTCGTGCGCGACATCAATTCTCAGCGAACAGACCGGTTGCGCTGGAGCGTGTTGTTGGCCCTTGGTTTTCGATAGTGGAGTTAAACAAGGTAGTGTTCGGGGGGGGATGCTTTGTGCGCGTATAACTTCACTATGCGTATCTTTCTAGCAGTCCATGTGGTATCACTGTCAAATTTAGAGGGGCGGTCCGGATGTGCTGACTGCCCCCCCTCACTCTTACTTTTTTTTTGTAAATTTCTATCCCAAGAAGAGCACATCAGGTTCTTCCAAAAGCTGATTCCCTTTCGGACATTTCTGTGTCCATCCCTATGTGCTATAAAATGTTAGCAGATGCTTCAAGTGTGTGTCTCTTTTAGGGGCGAAGCTCCTTAGGGTGTGGGTCTGTCCCTCCTCTGTAGTCGTAGTAGTAGTAGGTAGGTAGGTAGGTGGCCACGTATAGTGGAATGTACCCACTACACGTGATAAAGATGACGATGACGCCTGATGACCATGAAGAATAAGCGCGTTCCAGTATAGTGGAATGTACCCACTACACGTGATAAAGATGACGATGACGCCTGATGACCATGAAGAATAAGCGCGTTCCAGTATAGTGGAATGTACCCACTACACGTGATAACGATGACAATGACGCTGATGACCACGAAGTATACGCGCGTTCCAGACCAAACATTCTCTTTCTGCCATGGATGAAAACGATCGAGCTTCACCCACTCATCATCATTCACTTCGTGGATATGGCGTGATTTTTTTTAGGGGCGAAGCTCCTTATGCCGTGGGTCGTGCGTCCCTTGTTTGTAGTACGTAGTAGCCACCTGCGTGATGACGATGACGATGGTTGCATGTGGTCAAATGATATGCATGTGAGACCATATCGCGATGCCATGTGTTGCATGGCATCGCGATCGTCATCGTCATCAGCGTCATCGTTATGACGCATAGTGGGTATATTCCATGTGGTGTGCCGTGATGGCAGCGTCATCGTCATCACACAGGGAGATATGCTGTGTGATCCACCATCACGTCTTTGATGATCTACTGGGCGAATTTCACGGAATATTCGCGGTTTACCAATGAACCTCCGGAGCTTCGCGCACTCATCATCATTCACTCCGTGAATATGCTGTGTTTTTTTTTTTTTGTATGGATGGATGGAACTGAAAAAAAATGATTTTCGGCAAATCTGTTGCATTCGACCGTGGGTGCGCTACCGATGCGCTGAGGTGGTTTCCCAAATGTTGCGTTGGCGGCACTAAACAGCTGCAAGGGGCTGAATTTGTAAGGTGCCATAGATCCCAAAAGCGATGATGTGAACGCGAATATTTTTTGGCGTATCGAGTGATTTGCGAGCACACTTTTCATGTTCAATTTTCACGTGCGTGAGATGCGGAACGTTTTTTATATTTCATTTGTTCAGTAATTCTACGCATAGCATGCGACGGTGTCCAACCCAGCGAAATATATTTTATTTCAAAAAATAAGAAAGAGGACGAGGTTTTATTTAAAATTAGATGCCCAAGACATCAGGTCGATGTAGGCTGTCCCTTATGATATACGCTTAGAAATGAGTCAACAGCACTTGTCGCCGTCGCTGTACTTAGCCGTGCCGCGTGCTAAAGTATCCCCCCAACCCTCCTACACTACACGCATGATATCCATAGCTAACAACGCTTTATCCGCGACACCGAAGAAAGCCAGGCAATATTTATAACCTAGCGCAAAGCTTGATTATCAAAAACGACAGGCTTACATGTGACTCGGTGGGAAACTTCTACCTTCTTGTTGTGAGGCAGCTTTTTGCACGTAATAACTGTCGACGCAATAACTAGGACATGCCAGTAACGTTTACAGGCCCTTACACGCTCGTCTGGCGTTTTTACGCCCCGACTTCCCTGCTATCAAAGCAGATACAAGCAAGAAGTAATAGCAGCGACAGCAATAAAATTCGGACATGGCGCCGAATCGGACTTCGTCAAACCTCCGACTGATGGCGGCAATTTTGCATAAGGTCTATAGGCCCCGCTTTCCGGGGGTAAACGTAGGAAGTGATATTCTTTGAATTCACCATCAAGGGTCATCAGTCGCCACTATTGTAAAAAATCGTGCATAGCCATAACCCAGCGCATCAAAAATGGCCTGAAAGGTACGAGTGAGTAATGGTATGGGGTGGAATTCGCGCCCCCCTTCAGATGATTAGGGGGGGCGGCCGCCCCCTCTCCCTCGATGCACGCCTATGGTAGGAACGCTACCTCTTACGCATGAAAACATGAAGCGTTCAGCATTCACGGAAATTATTCCAACCCGCCGTTGAAAAAAGATTACCCTTGCTAAGAAATTCGGTAGTACCTGCAACCTACCAGGCGTTCTTACGAAGACCTTGACGAACACAAAGAGGATATTTTACGCGATTATTTCTTCAGAAATCAACAGTCAGGCTGGGCGGATACTCACCAACGAGTCGGCCCATACAGCAGCGCGCGCGCTCACCGACTGCGCTACTCTTGACATGGGCGACGGCTCCAGCGCCGACGACGCGGGGACATAAAGACACTCCAACGACACACAACGAGATTACCTAGTATTACTATATGGCAAGGCGGGCTTTCCCGATTCCACATTCAAAACTCAATAGAGCACACGCAGTCTCGTTGCGCTTACTTCAAACCCATTCGTGCCTGTCGTTAGCATACCTAAATGAATTTATTCCACACAAATTCCCCGACGTCGCCTGTACCGCTTGCGGGCAGACCGTTTCATTAGCACACATGCTTTGGGAGTGCGGGTCGCTCGGCCCGACTTACACCAAAGACCGAGTGGGATGTACTTCTGCGCAGCGCAAACGTTCAAGACCAAATCCTGGCCGTCCAGTGCGCCCGCGACAGGGCCGTTAGGCTAGACCTGCCGGTCCCCTCACGTGGGAGTAGCCGGGTGGCGCGGGGCAACCTCAGCGTCTGCACTGGACTTTAATAAAGTTGTACTCACTCACTCACTCACTCACTCGTCTATGGTAAACATTGCAAATGCAGCTAGCTAATGAACCCAACTGGGCCATTTACTATCCATAGTAAGTTGTAACAACGAAGCTGTTTCAGCTGTTAGTTACGGGTGCTCCGTGGTAAAAACTCGTGAGATTGGATATGCGCCACATGAACTGGGCCAGCGCCATCACCGAATGCAGCTGGTGAAACGCGTGAAAGAGAGAGAGAAGGACATAGATCGAATGAAAGAGAAAATATCAAGAAAGAAATAACAAAAAAAGAGAGAAAGCAAAGTAAAGGGAATAAAGACAAAAAAAAAAGTTAGAGAGACAGAAAAAGAAATTAAGGGGAAGAAGTGGAAATCGAAGCGCTTGTTTTTTTCTTTGTTAGACATATTATTAATGAGAAATAACAGACCGTGGTCTCAAGGAAAGTATAGGGGATGTTATTAGTAGTAACTGTAATGTAACTGTGAAGAAAGAAAACTAGAACAAAAGATAACTTGCCGCTGGCAGGGACCGAAGCTGCGACCTTCGAATAACGCGTCCGACACTCCACCAACTTAGCTACAGCGGTGTTCGCACCCCGTCCAATTTATAGTGTATAAATGTGCATTTAAGCCTCGGAATGTCTGTAAATACGGACGCCTCTTACGGTTGATCAGATTATCGACGACCGACGCTCTGTTCGCCGCTATCAGTGAGCAGTGAGTATTGCTGTAGTTTGAATTTTTGTTTCCCGGGTACAGGTTCACCCAAATAAAAGAGTTTCAGCTCCAACACACCGGCTGCTGCCTTCGTCCACGTCACGACCACGTGGCAATAATGAAAAACAAAGCCAACATTAGATACAATGCCGACTAGGGGCTTCCGTCGCTCTTCGAGCACGCAGAGTTGTCTATTAAGATGGTGATCGGCTGCTTCCGTTGATATCTTATTTTCTGGCATAAAGCCCGCGCCTGCATGTAACCGACATGTCTCACTGCGGACCGCGGGGGAACAATTGCCGTCGTCACCTTCCTTCCATTATCGTCAGCAGTTCCGGAAGCCCACTTGGGCGTCAAAATTACCATTGAAAGTAAGTTACATGCTTCAGAAACTTTATATCAAATTTACACGATATATCGAAGTGATTCCCGTTTTCTAGCGAGTTCGATACATATGTGGTTTCGATGATATCAACGTTCCTCTCCTATGTGCACTTGAACACTTCCTTGCCAGCTGTATCTAGTTGGCTACATAAATTCCGCTACCAGGTCCGCTCACTCTAGCAGGTCCGCTCACTCATACACAGAGGTTATTCATAAGGCTGTTCGCCTGTCGTAAATGAATTATTGGAGTTCTAAACCATGTTCCTTCTAAACTTAACCTTGTTTCGTTGACAATTGTTATATTTTCTAAAATTAACTACAGTAACGACACTAACGCCTTACGAAAGCTGTAGGAGTGCTTTATGTAATGGGTCTCTTGGATTCAGTGCATTTGCCTATTTACTTGTGTGTTCAGTTCATAGGTAGCACTGAAAAAAAAAATAAACAAGGCGTATAGCAATTTCCCTTCCCTTCATTCTTGGTAATTTCTGTATGTCGTGGCTGATACAGGTAAATCTTCAATTAAAAAGCACGATACACTCCGCTTAAAGGTAGAAACACACAGGCGGCGCAGTCGCCTGTGTGTTTACCGTGAGCCGCTCACAGTCCTTTACTGTGAGCCGCTCACCGCACACGAGATGCCACTTTTTTAAAGACGATAGTCTTTCTTGGGATACCTAAACGGAGAAATTTTGGTCTGTCTGTCTGTCTGTCTGTCTGTCTGTTTCTCTGTTTGTCGGCACGTCGCACGATTCAGCTAGCAGGCCAAAGTTTAACCCCCTGCCTTACGACCTCCATTCTTGACCGAGAGGGGCATGTGTTCATACGGGTGAGCGTGGGCAATTAAAAATCAAATATTACGCATACCTGAGGCACAACATCAATACCTTAGTGCTATTCACAGTGTTCCTTTAAAACAAAATTTATAGATACGTAATTATAAAGATCCTAGTGTTTATTACGCGGCGCTGAAAATGCGCCGCTGTGTACAAAACAAGTCTCCGCCCAGTGATTTAACTTCGACGCTGTGGTGCTGCCACCTGGCAGCAGCATAGTTCAACACAAGCCGATGTTCCCCGGTAGCGCTGTAGATGGCGTCCTCTTCTGTTTTATCAATGCCAGCCAGATGCGGCTGATTCATCGTAGAAGAGCGCTGTCTCAGGCAAGGCAAAACATATATGGCCACTTGATGAAATACGACCCACTCTACAAGACATGATCAGAGAACGCAGAGAAAAGACCGACGACCAAATTTCAGCGGAGAAACGCCGGCGTCCGTCTAAACGTGCCCGGAAAACGTCTAAAAACGAGCCCAGCGGCAAGCCCAGCTATTAAATTGTGGTACTCATGCCGCTCATGCAGTGCAGTCGGCACAAGACTATCGTCTTTCGACGACATTTGCAGCGAAGCACGCAGATACGGGGCCAATTTTTTTTCTTCCGTAGAGCGTCAACGCTTCTCTACCGCTGACCGGATCGCTCCCTGTGCTATTTTTGCCAAGTTCCGTGTAAACAAACCACCAATTAGCGACTGCCGTTGCTCCCCTTCCACCTCACACGGGCGTCATCATAGCAACATGGGACCTTTCTCCTCTCCTGCGGCACCTCTCAGCGTCTGTCGGGGGGGAAGCCACAAGACGGATGCGAGCCGATGTGTGCGTGCGCCTTGACATGCCCACTCTTGTCTCGGACTCTCGCGCCGGCCATGTGGACAGCGTGCCGCTGCTTGCCGAGCGGAAGCACCGATGGGCGTTACACCGCCGCGCCATCCTTTCCGACAGTGTGCACGTCCTTTAACTCAAGCTACTACTACCTCGACATCTTACTTGTTGAGTAAATAGCTTGCCTTTACTCCTATCATGTTCTTCGCCGTAAATATGATCTGAACTTCGTATTATACTTTACCACTATTGCTTAATGCTGACCGGATCCATAATTAGCCTCGATGGGAACTTTTCTCCCACCCATTTTCTGAAAACGCAGAGGTGCGACTGGGCGCGGGGTAAGGCTCTCGGTGGAACAAGCGTGATCAACTTTCAGCTGTACGTGCGTGGTAACAAGAGAGACTTCGACAGATGGGAGAAACGGCACGGCGCCAAGGGATGGTCTTACAAAGACGTGCTTCCCTACTTCAAGAAGTTCGAGAACTACAAGGTGCCCAATGCCAACAGCGGTAGGTACTATTAATATTGTTACCAGGCTGCTGCGAATTGCGAAGGCTACCAGAACAAACTACACGTCTAGAACTAAGTAGTACTGTACTAATTAATTATTCTTAGCCTGCAAAAAAATAAAGAAGTAAAAAGCCAGTTCCGTGCTAGAGCAATCTGAGTAAACATCGGAGCTTGGCAAGCAATTGCCACCGGTTGGCAAATGCAGATTGAGTCCTTCTATACAGCCCTCTCTCTCCTCCTAGCCCGCCTACTAACTCTCACATTACTCACTCAATTCTCTTTCCCACCCCTTGCAATGCTTTACTGTACGTTGTTATGCTATGGTTAACCCCCCTCACAACCTTATTTTCCTCCTTCTCACCCTAACATTTGTTCCCCTCATTCTCACTTTTCTTTCTTACCCCTTTTCGTAACTACACTATACAGAGCAATAGCACCCTTTACCCTCTTTCCTCTTCCATTTCTTCCTCCCCACATGTCTCCTCCTCATCATCACTTGCTTTTTCCACCCCCCTTGCTGTACTATACTATTGATGTCTATGTCATGCTAGGAGCTGCTTGACACGTACCCGCTTCATGTGACACATACCCACTTTACCCTGTGCCCTCCTTCTTTTCTTCATCCGCAGTCCCTTGCCTTTTGCACCCCCCTTGCTATACTGTACTATGCTTGGCTATTGTATGCTAGGAGCTGCTTGGCACGTACCTGCTTCCTTTGGCACATACCCGCTTTACCCTCTCGCATCCTTCTTTCTTCCACACACGCGCTTCTCTTTCCCACCACCTTTCTATACTATACTATGCAAGGTCTCGCTATGCAAGGAGCTGCTTGGCTGGTGCCCGCTTCCTGAGGCGCATATCCGTTGTACCCTCTCCTACCCTTCTTTCCGTCCTCCGTACCCTCTCTTCCCTTTCCCAGCCCCTTGCTGTACTATACTATACATGGCTATGCTAGGAGCTGTTTGGCACATACCCGATTTCTGTGGCGCACAACCGTTTTAGGGTGGTCGCGTGAAACGGCGGAAAAAAGCTTAAACAGCTGTGCTGTTAAAATATTTCATTTTAAACTTTAGAACTTTGAGAAGCCGGGCACACACCTGGAGTATGGATATGCATGGATAATCAGGCCCACCGTGTAGCTCACTATATTTTGGCACATGTGTGCTCATTCGAAAGTCAATAAAGTAAAGAGCAATTAATCTAATTATGCTTGGACGCTTCGAGTACAGTTCCTGCACGAATGTTTCGCTCTTGTAAACTGTAACTTGTGTATACATGACAGAATTGTATGTTTTTTTTCGAACTGTGGTACACCATGTGATCTATCTATCTATCTATCTATCTATCTATCTATCTATCTATCTATCTATCTATCGATCTATCTATCTATCTATCTATCTATCTATCTATCTATCTATCTATCTATCTATCTGTCTATCTATCTATCTATCTATCTATCTATCTATCTATCTATCTATCTATCTATCTATCTATCTATCTATCTATCTATCTATCGGTAGATCAATAGATTGCTATGAACAGCGAAGGTGGGCGATCTTGGGGGTTTAACGTGGCCTTCTTGGCTGACGCTAGGTCTTTCCTTGGCGTAGACAGAGTAGAGTCGAACCCCAACCCTATCACAGACAATGCAACAATGTCCAAACTACCAGCGCCAGAAATTAACGTGCAATCCTGGCCGTGGCACCCCCGGTAGAAGCGCGGCCCTTTCGTCATTCGCACTAGGCTCGCGCCACGCCGGGCAAGCTCGGCGTGGCGGCTGCGCGGACTGTCTCCTTCTATGAACGCGGCTTCGCGGCGGCTACTCCTCGGCGCATGGGTGGCTACACGAGGTTAAACCCAGGTGTCGCGGAGCTGTGACATAGTTATTGATAAGCAAGGGTGCGGCAGACCGAGCTTAAGAACCTCGATCCTAAAAAGCCTTAGTATAATAGTTCCGTGCTGACGTTTGAATTGCTTGTTGGTTGTCATGCATTAGGGCTAAAGCAGTAACGTAAGTGTGTTTCAGTTTCACTAATTTTGATGTATTCTGAGGGAAAATAAGCGAATATCTTTAATTTTTTTTCGCTAGGGCTTTTTTTTTTTGTTTAGGTATGAATAGCTACCTTATCCTGCGCATTCCTTTCAAAGTATCGAGGTTTCAAGGGGGAGCTACCAGTAACAATACCTGTAACCAAAACAAAGCTTCAGCCAGCTTTCTTGAAAGCGGGTGAAGAGTTAGGATTCAAGGTTGTCGACTACAACGCCGAAGATCAGACTGGTAAGCTTTTCAGTAAGCATGAGTGTAGTATAGCATTTAGAAGGGTAGGTCCATTCATGCCCTTCGACAACCAGTAAGTGGTGCACAAACCAGTAAGTGGTGCACAAATTCACACCACCGCGACAACTGCCACTGAATGACCGGGAGCAATCTCGAAGGCTTAGGATTGGCTAAATGCACGTGTGCGTAGTAATCAGATAGAAGAACAGCCGCACTACGTAGATACCCTAAGCAATAGGAGTATGCACATCATTTTGCTGGCATTTAATTTCGGCTCTTAAGGAACGCGAGTAGAGTTGGCTGCTGAATGTACGCAAAACAATCAATATCACCGATCTTGCCGTAAGCAAGAGTATATTCTTAGAGCTCGCAAGTACATAGTGATTTCCAACCACATGGCTATGCGAGCACAATATCGTTTGTACTATCTGATCATACATGTCTCACATGCAAAGGTTGTGAGCGAACTACATATAGTGTAGACGCACATATCAGAAGAAAAAAGAGATTAACTTGAATCTTCTGCCGGAGACTGCCTTTTTATTGCGATAGCAATTACATGGACAGTCTCGACGGGTTTTTGCCGTCGCCATTGCCGTCACGGTCGCCGTCATGACACGTATAAAGTCCAAATTGATAAGATACCCCGGCGCATCGTACGTTCTACCCGCGGTATAATAGCGCGCGAGCGGAAGCGACGAACGCGGCTGAGGTGGGGATCAAACAAGCCGGCCCATCTCTGTCGCTCCGAGGCGCAAGGGATAAGATCGCCCCGCCTGTGAGACCGGCCGTAGAATGCTCAAGCCGAGACGAAACGCCCCACCCGCCTTTCGCGAACGTGAAACGACGCGAGGCGGGGGAGTGGGGGGGAGGGGGGGGGGGGCGGGAGTTCCTCTGAGTTACCTTTGATTTTACGAGCGCGGTCGTCGCTGGCGCGCGCGTTATCTCGCTATCTCGGCATCCGACAGCGGGCGGCTGGTATAATCTCCGTGCTGCGCTCTTAACGCGAAGAGAATGTGCGAGGAATGTCCCTGGAGCGGCCGTATTTTCTTAAACCAGCGTTTTGTAGAATTGTGTGAGATCGCATCCAAAAGAGTTAGCTGCCAGCCTCACTGTATAGCATTACAATTTCTCGCTATCGCATGCACTGCTTCACCCTTGCGGTGAAACTGTGAAATTTATTTTCAGGAGTTGAATAAGGTTCGTCCTAGCTGGCGCAGTGGATATTTGCTTTAAGTTATAAGGTCCTGTCATGATTATAACCGCTGAATTGAATTCTCCCAATAAGTTCTCAAATATTATTAGGCGTACCTGCAAACAGGACAATGGTTGGTAGCGCTTGTGCATTAGAACTACTTGGTAAAAAAATTACGAGGAAAAAAAAACGCTACAGCAAATTATTTTCGTCAATGCTAAGGAAATACTGGACGATTAATTTCTTCGCGGCCATCGTACAACGTTATGCGCAGAGAGAGAGAGAGAGAGAAAAAGACATTTATTTGGTCCGGACGAAATAGGATGTGGTGTTTATGCATCCAACTCCTGTCTAGACACATGTCGGGACGGGGAGGCCAAGCCTCTCCGCCCTCTCACGGGCCTTCCGGACAGCCAGGGGCTGGACGTCGTAGCTGGGGTCGTTGACAGCAGCGGTCCACCAGTCTTCTTGACAGCAGTCCTGCAACGCAGGGCATTTCGTTTTTAGGTGCGAAGCAGCTCTTTGACTAGCCTGTGTAACGCTGTCCGTCCGTAAGTCCGTACGAACGCGCCGCAACGCGCTCCCCTCGCCGCAGGTGTTGGAGAGGTGCCAAGTAGGTCACGCCGCAGCTGCGCGTTGACGTCACGCTCCCCCTCGCAGTGTGCGCTGACGTCACTTTCTCATTCGCCTGCCGCGCGCTCGCCGCAGCGCCCGCAGCTGCCGCCTCGTCCTTTCGCCCGCAACACCTGCCGCGTTAGAGCCGTTCAACCCGTGACGCCACACGTGCGCAACGCTGCTGCTTCGCATCCCATCAGGGTTCCCTTTGGGAAGATGCACCTAATTTTTGCACTGCAGTAAATAAAACCATAAGGTTAGGGGAGGGGATAGCTCCACCCACCTTCCGCACACAATTTTCAATTTCCATATTTCTGTATACACGCACGTGCAAGTATCAGTCGTTACTTTTAAAGTCACAAATAACGATGCATCAATAGCGAGCTCCATTTTCCGCATGCAACAACGCAGGTTTCGGCAACCGGTGTTCCTGCCTGTAACTACCTTACTGTTTTTAGCATTGCCTCGTTTTCTGGTACCGAATACTCCCAATATAGGGTTAAACCTTTGCGTTTTCTCCTTCCTTAAAACATGTGAACGACAGATTCTGCTTTCTTATGAGCCGTTCGGACATTGTTCAGGCACTGAACACAAACTATGATGCTATCGATGCTGCTGTCCTTCTTTTGGGTGCTTTCCTGTTTAAATGTTGAGGGTCACGAGAAAACAGATGATAGTGTTAAAGTTTGTTTCATTGGTATGCTATTAAAATGGCGTTTTGCGTAATTTGAATACACCGTGCTTTTCCCAGCTATATAATCGACGTTGCTTTTTTTTATCGAAAACTGTGAAACTGCATCTTACTTATGGAAATCTGTCATTGACACTGTGACAAGGGCATATTTAAAACCACAGTTTCATAGTTTCAATACAGGCACCGGTACTCTCTAAGAGTATTCAAGAAAGATTTGATCTCTATATATGTGTTTCCCTTTTTGCAAACGTACGAGTTTATTTTGTTAATGGTAAGTGCTCGGGCGGAACAATTGCCGGCCATTTAGGCCAGGCTAACCCCGCCTGTTGCAACATCACAACCACCACCACCACCAAGAGAATGTTACCATTATGGGCACTTCCAGATCTTATCGCCTTACACACCGGAAGTTATGGTAACATATAAAACACATAAAATCAGATATGGATACCTCTGAGGTCGTACTAATTTCACAGTTATGACCACATTATTTGCTCGCAGCGGCATCTGCCATATAAAAGCATTGTTAGGCCAGCAGAGTGATAAAGAGCTCAGCGCATGGCAATTAATTTCAAGTGACTCTTCAGTGACGTTAAGTCTGATGCGTATTTAAGTTTCTGCCTCAGCGGTTGCATTGTTTTAGGCTTTCTGTTTAATCTATCCCAAAAAACAACGCCCGCCGATTTCAATCTGAAGGAGCGTACCCGCGTTGTGATGTAAGCACTCATGAATTCAAGTGTCTTTCGCCATGGATTTCATATTCATTGGTTTTGTTATCTAGATGGAAGAAATAATTGCAGTGCTGTTTAATGCCTTATCGAAAATTAAAAATTGTTCCAATTAAAAAGCTGAATTCAGCTTGATCTATTAAGCACACGGTTACTAAAAGAAATAAAGAAAACATACATCGCGTTCTCCTGCATTTCTTGCAACCCTCTCATTTTTTATTGCCTCTCACCTTTATACTGTCTCTGTTTTTTTTCAGCGGATTATACAAACAGATTTACCTTTTGGGTTTAATCGCACTGCTCTCTGTTCGTTTCCCTGTATTTATTTTTTCTCGTTGGGTTAAAAGAAACCATCAAAAGATAACATGGACGCCATGTTTTCACAGTGTGGGCGCCATCTGATAGAAAGCGATATACGTCACCAGATTTACACTAAATACCACTCTGTGTACAAATAGTTCTGAACACTTTAAATCGCGAATATATATGTTTTGTGGAAATGGACAGGCATATAGTTCTGTAGCTAGTTTTCATGACCTAATTATATTATCCCCTTTCATTATTGCTGTCGTTCTACTGTTTTTTGTATCATCAAAATTCAAACATTAACGCACTATCTGTGCAACACGGGATATTCATTCACCTATGCAGGAATGACAAAAACTCGCATCTGGACGCTTATGAAAATATAGAACAACCTTCACCGATATGATGGCATAATATGCGCAGGTTTTTCAACAATGCAGGCTACCATTTACAAGGGTCGCCGTTGGAGCGCTGCTAAGAGCTTCATCAGGCCAGTGCACAAGGAGAGAGCAAGAAACCTTCACATATCGCTGCTGAGCAGAGTCACAATGGTATGAGCGAAGAGTCACAAGGGGGAGTGTAAAGCAATATTTAAGTTTGCGCTAGTTGTTAGATTCTTGACGAAAGACAGTAGAGCAACGAACAATGGTCTGAGGAAGAGCGGCGATGACAAGTGCTCTGTGTAACGAATAAGAGACTGTGAAAACCTGCGATCCAGTTCTAGTACTTAAGGGCTAAGAGGTCGCTTTAACTATGCGTAACTCTTCAGCACACCAGGCCGCCTGACTTGCAGCGATGGATTTACGGTCCGAACCATAGGTCCCTCCTGGACTTCATGGAGGAAACACAGCTACACAGTTTTGTGTGATATGTATTGATGCCGTAGGGCAAACTCACGCAATTAAAAAAAATAAAAAATAAATAAAAAAAAACTCTGAAATGGCTGGCAGAGTTGACGCGTCGTCGACGCCTTTTTCTTTGTGGCCGCATTATTAATGACTGTATTCTTACCTTCAGCAAAAATGTGCACTAAAATTTTCACCTATATAGATGGCCTGATTTAAACGAAGTCATACCTCTTTCTTGCAGGCGTACTCTTTATGTGTATCACAGGCTAATATGTGCAAGAATTGTACGTGTCAGCTTAATAGCATATTCATATGGCCACACGTTTTATACGCATACGGGTCCGTGTATTCATCCATGGTTAGCTGAGCTTATGGAACAAAATGATATTTTATCAAAAACAACGCAATAATAAAGAATGTTACAGCGTTGTAATCATTTGGGAATTGGCATTGCTATTTAACGATGCCTGAAAGTTTTTGGATTGTGTTATATCTTAGAAAAAAAAGTCACAGTTTCGCCGCAAGGGCGAAGCAATGAATGCGATAGCAACAAATTAGCATTTGAAGCGAAGAACGGCAAGCAGATCGAAACTTGGAGCGCACTGCTCAAGCGCGACGGACGCACGAAACATACGCACGGGTATACACAGGACGAGCACGAACTAACAAGTGTCACAGTTGTTACTTCCCTGTGTTGGAACAGGTCGCTTCTTTCGGAAACGGGGCCTCTTCAGCGAACGAAGTGACCTTCGTGCGCTCTGTAACCTAAACGCAACGTTCCCGGCGAAAGCACACAGCTTAAAACTGCCCCCATCCCCCCACCCCTAAATAGGCGCGCGCGAGCGCACCCGGGCAAAGGCGACTACGCCCTGCAGGCCAAAATGCAAGTCGGGTTGTTGGGGAGCCAAAGCGTCGCAACGAGTGGGGCGCCGAGCGCGCACTTTGCGCCATCTCGCTGGTTTGCTGGTAAGGCAGAGAACACGCTGATATTCCCCCCTGAGATCTGCGTACCGCCAGCATCGAATGGTGTGTATAAATAGCTCACCGTTAGTATGCTGTAGCATGTGCGCTCCTGTGGCCTAGCGGTTAGCGTCGCGCGCTGCGGAGCGAGAGGTCGCCCGTTCGATTCCGCGCGTCGGAAAACATTTTAAATGCGAATGCATTTCAAGGTCGGGCTATGTCAGGCGGCGTTGTCCCGCATTGTCCGGCGTTGTCCGCGGAGGAGGAGGTGGAGGATAGGTTGAGGAGGTGTCCGCGCGCCGGCAGGTGTTATCTCTCCGCTCTCACTCTCTCTCCCATAGGCAACAGCTGCGGGCGCGCGCGCTTATCTTCGCCCCTAGCAAACGGAGCATCTGGTGCGAGAGACTGGAGGAGAGTGTAGGTGCAGTGCTTCGCCGCTCCTTCTCTCGCCGTTCGCTCTCTCTCCTCCCTGCGCCCCACTCTCCCGTCCGCTCGCGCCTCACTCTCGACCGTTCGCTGGCTGGGCGCCTCCCAAGGCGATGAAGTTGGTGTCGGCGCATTCGCATTTCCTCACGATTCCCTTCGGGGAGGTGGGGGGCATTTTTTTTTTCTGAATTATTTTTCTTCGTGGGTTTTAAATATATATATACATACATATACGGAGCATGACGGCGACGCCGACGGCGAAAAGCAGCCGAGAGGGTCCATATAATTGCCGTCGCAATAAAAAAAAAGCGTAGCTTGCGCTGGAGGCGCGAGGCTGAAGAGACAGCTCAGGTGATAGGCAGCTTCCCATTAGAAGTGCCAAGCCTGAGGGAAGTACGGAGTTGGGCGGCCTCCTTTGCTTTTCTTTAGTTTTCTCTTTATTTTTCCCTCTTCTTCTTTTTCTTTTATCCCCCCCGTTGTCTTTTTGGTCTCTATTTATATTTCTTTCTTTCTGTCTTTCTATGTCTTTTTCTTTCCTGTTTTCGTCTCATTCTGTTTCTCGCTTGCTTCATCTTCTTTGTATCTTTTCTCTTTCCCACAATTTCTTTCTTTCCCTATTTTGGGTTCTGCCTGTTTCTAAGTCTTTTTTCATTTCTTTTTTTATTTCTCTTTCTCATTCGTTATTCGCACGCTTTACTCTTCCCCTCCTACTCACTCACTTCCCTTTCCTAACCTATTGTTATACGAGAATATAAAAGGCTAAGCTATGTTTTGTCAGTGGTCCGTGATAGTTCGCTTTGTTATTAATCTCGCTTTCTCAATTTCTTTCTCTTTCTGCATGTCATTCCTTCTCATTTTTATCTGCTATACATTACTTTTTCCCATCCCCCCTTTTCCTCCTAACTACCCTCACATCTGTCCTCCTCACACTCACTTCTCTTTCCTACCCCTTTGTTATACGGTACTATACAAGGCTACGCTATATCCTGTCAGCGTGTCTGGGTAGCCGAGTGGTTAACACGCTCGTATTCGGATCGTGGGTATGCAGGTTTGAATCCCGCAGCCTCATGGGAAGTTTTTCCCGCCATAATTTTCATTTTTTCTGTTGTCATCTTTTTTGTTTCTTTCTCTCCTATCTTACCCTCGCGCTATACGCCGGACAAATCTGCGGACATGATCTGGGAGAGAAGCAGGAGATGAAGGACAGGAAGAAGACGACAAAGAGAGCGCGTGCCGGTTGCGCAGCTAGAATACATTCGCTGTTCCGTCCGATTCATGGCCTACCCCCGAGGTGCATTGTGTCAAAACACTAAGGAACCAACCAACCAATATTCGCTGGTAATGTACGATACTTAGGGGAAACTAGTAGCAGGAATGGGCACCGCATTGAGTGGCTGTACCTGGCCCTGCTCCTCCACAAATATTGGCTGACTAGAAAGCAAGTCTAGATTCGAGGTTAAATAAGTGCAAGATGTATTAATAATATTTTCCCAACCAATGCCATCAGTCTAAATTGCATTTCATTACAAACATTATTACTTTTCTACTTCGGCTAGGAATGTAACATTCTTTGTAAACGCTCGGTAGCGTTTATCACTGTTCAACGTGCTCCGCAGACCATTTGGACCGCACTGTATCGAGTGTTGACTCTGCAACTGAAATTTACTCGATGTGCTTGTTTTGAAGGTATGTTCTGAAATAAATCAAGTGGGTAATACTTGCATCGCGATTGATCTCAACATTTTTCAGAGATTTAGTAAAGGGAAAATAGACAACTACGCGTTTGTAGCACGAAGCCACAAGGAACCTTGCGGGATTCCGCAGAATTCATTTGCATTACTTTTCACAGATTTGTAAGTTGATTACCTATTGGAATTGGACAGAGAAATAAACTGGTAAGACGCCCGTTTCCAGATATAACAGCCATGTTGTAGCGGCTATAGAGAAACAAGCCGGTGAAATCTTCTTTGAATGTTATTAACAACAGAACCTCCCTGAAGGCGGATCATCAAAGATGTGCGTAATGTTCGCTCTGCTTCCTTATGTTGTCTACTCGTGTTTAAAAAAAACTGACGTTCGTTCATATGCGTGTGGTATTACGAACACCCTCTGCAGTTACGCAGTCTTCGGTTTAATTACCTATATTCTAAATAATGCACATGTATTACCTTTTCCTTTTGCGTGTGTCTGCTGCTGGCTTGTTCCTGCTTTTTGTGTGTTTTTTTTCTTGTACCGATTACGGTGCTGTGATCACTCATATATCACGTGAATTCTGGATCTTTATCACCTTACAAAAGCCGTTCACCTTGCAATTTGCCCACAATGGGTTGAAGTTGCAAGCAATTGTCAGTAGTCCGCCAACTCAATATTTCTCTATTGGAAACTTGCGTAACCTACGCGGCTATGAGACACCGCATTGCGCTGTTTCCACGAATGCCCCACATTTTTTCGGTCACGCGCGAAAGGACCGACCAACAGGCGGACTTTTCGTACGGAGTCGGCAAAAACTCAACGCATTAAACGCCTTGCATTTCATCTGAGATAAAGCCAGCGATTTCCTCAAACCAGCCTCGAACGAATACTCGCATGGAGTGATTAGAAAATACGCTTAGCGGAGAGACGATGGAGTATAAAGACTTCAGCAAAAAAATGATTTTTTCCGTCGACCATAGGCGCCTAAAATTCACAGGTGGAAAGCGAAGCTTAAACGCGCAATAAACTGAACTAGTGTATCCATGCAGACTAAAGGGTACGTGGCCCACACCTTGCATAAACACCTCCCTTATCAAACA
>JALIZH010015086.1:0-20759 GCA_030522465.1 Rhipicephalus appendiculatus
TTATTATGTGCGACGAGTTGTACTTGTGCGAAGGTAGGGCAATTGATCATGGGCTAGTTTTCTTTGTTATGTACGTGTTATGTACAAGCCAGGGGCGTAGCCAGAAATTTTTGCGGGGGTGGTTCAACCATACTTTATGTATGTTCGTGCCGTGCGTTTGTATGTGTGCGTGTATATATACGCAAGCAAAAATTGAAAAAATTTTTCTTGCGGGATGGGAACGGGATGGGAGATATTAAAAGATGGAGGGGGAAAGAGAGAAAGACAACACATAACACAGCACACACACACCCAGTCAGTCACAGTCCATCGCCCTGTAAGAATAGTTTCAACAGACATGTAAAACTAGTTTCAAGAAAAGACATTTTAGGTGCGAAGCAGCTCTTTGGCTAGGCTGTGTAGCGCTGTGTCCACACTCCACGTGCGTACGAACGCGCGGCAACGCGCTCCCCTCGCCGCAGGTGTTGGAGCGATGCCAAGTAGGTCACGCCCCAGCGGCGCGTTGACGTCACGCCCCTCGCAGTGCGCGCTGACGTCACTCTCTCCCTCGCCTGCCGCGCGCTCGCCGGAGCGCCCGCAGCTGCCGCCTGACGCGCGCAACGACAAGACCTACGCCAGCCATCGCTTCAAACGAATATTCCAGCGCTCACCGCAGCACCCGCGTTAGCGCCGTTCAACCCGTGACGCCACCCGTGCGCAACGCTGCTGCTTCGCATCCCATCAGGGTTCCCTTTGGGAAGTTTTCATTGTCAGGGTGCGCTAGGGAATGATACTGAGGAAGGAGAAATTTAAGAGCCAGAACTCTAGATAAAAGTAGCCATGCGATTTAATGTTATTGCCAAATTTGGAGCCAAATAGAAAAGAAAAGTTATTGCGAGTGGCGTTTTTATTACTGATCAATAAATAATACCATTTTGAATAAGCAAGACCATAGAAATAAGAACATAATTTTTCTCTCTTGCTTGGTCACCATGCGTTGGCCAACATGCATGCAACTTCGCCACTCTGTATGTGCAGACCTACTGTGCGTTGCATTGCGGTGCCTGGATGCGCAGCAGCCTGCTGGTGGTGTGGGGAAGCACGTACCCATCAGCTAACACGACAGAAAAAGTTGGAAGCAGTACATTTTATCCGCAAATAATAAAAATAATGGCAACTTGATGCGCCAAAAGAAAGTTCAAAACTAGACAGAAAGTAGCCATCGAGCCAACCTAAAAATTTCAGCTCCAGACGGGGTCAGAGAGTAGCCAATTAGGCGCAAAGTAGCCACCAGTGCCAACCCTGTGCGCGCATTGCTTCACAGACGCGTTCTGGGTACTTCCCCAACTTCACGAAAGGATGACTTAATGGCGCAGTGGATATATCATAATGAACTTTCTGCAAGCGTACTAGGGGAGATTGCAAACGTCCAATGTGACGCGCCCAAACGCTCCTTCCTGCCTCCGTTATCGGCCCCGCATTTTACCAAGAGAGATGTTATGTAAATACGTCATCATGTGGCGTAACGCGTAATGTGACGTCACAGAGGCGTCAGAATTACGTTAAAAGTTTTTGCTATCAGTGACGTCATGATGGCGTCATAGGTGACGTCATCGGGCGATGATAATTTTTTTAATCGCTCGTGTTGACACCGCCGACGCTGTCAACGGTCGATTTTTGTGTTTTATGAGGCATCGAAGGCTTTCGCCTTAAAAAGCTTGCCCGAGTTTCTTATGGATTCGCTTAAGACACCTCGAAGGCGAAAGCCATCTCTTTTTTCTCAGACGATTTATTAAGGCGAAAGCCTTTAATGTCTCATGCTCACGTCCGCCCGTCCGTCCCTCCGTCCCTCCGTGCCCCTGGCACGGTACAGGCCGCCGGGGCGCGCCAACGGACGCCTGTCGCGTCGGACTTCTACAGCGCTCGCGCTTTGCTTGAGTAGCATCGCTGTGCCCAGCGCGTCCAATCATGCAAGAAGGGAGATGCACGCATCGCGTTCCACTTTGACCGACCCCGTCTCAATGGGCACAGGCGTTCGCCGAACACACTTTGGAATTTACAAAGTCTCCTTTTTTTTGATCTTCCGCTGTCTCTCTCCGAAAGTTTTCTGCACCTGACGTGGTTTTTGCGCGGCCTCCAGGAACGGAGGCATTGCAAGCTTCCTGCATCACACCTGGTTTTGCGCTTCCTGCGTGATCGGGCCCCCATTTGACCAAACGACGACGTCATATGATGACACCATCAAGTGACAGTGACACCATGGCGACGTCGTTTGGTGACGTGGGATCACGTGAGGATGATTGTTTGCATAACTCGTACGTGACGCCACGGGATGCCGACCGTGGCGTAGCCAGAGAGGTGGCACACCGGGCCCTGTGCCCCTCACTCCCCCCCCCCCGAATTTTAAATGCGAATGCATTTCTTAGTCGGGCTATGTCAGGTGCATCCGGCGGCGTCCGCGGAGGAGGAGGAGGAGGAGAGAGTGGGGAAAGGTGCGCGCGCCGGCAGGAGTTATCTCTCCGCTCTCACTCCCTCTCCCATAGCAACAGCTGCGGGCGCGCGCTTATCCTCGCCCCTAGCAACCGGAGCATGTGGTGCGAGAGAGTGTAGGAGAGGGTAGGTGCAGTGTTTCGCCGCTCCTTCTCTCGCCGTTCGCTCTCTCTCCTCCCTGCGCCCCACTCTCCCGTCCGCTCGCGCCTCACTCGACCGTTCGCTGGCTGGGCGCCTCTCAAGGGCATGATGAATGTGTAAATAAATGGTTACGGTACAAATCCTCGTCTCGTCATTAATTTACGCCATTAAAATTACTACGCCGTTTACTCTCGGCGCAAGAAATTCATTCGCATTTCCTCACGATTCCCTTCGGGGGAGGTGGCGGTATTTTTTTTGCCATGTCATACGGCAGCAGGAAACACTTACCCCTCGCTGTTCCCACGTCTCATTCCTTCGCTCATTTTTCGTCGTTGCTGATTATTCAAAAACTGTTCGAAAAATATTCGGGATTTCGAATATGCGCTACTCGATACGAGCAGCGAGTCGAATAGAACGCCATTCGAATCGTTCTTCGAAATTTTCGAATATTCGCGCCCGTTACAGCGGCAACACGCTCAGCTAGGTGGTTCCCGCCCCTTTGAAGGCACGCAGGGGATCGCACCTTTCTTTTTTATCAAGTGGCCGTGGCAGCACAATTTTACTGCACTATGTTCTACTCTTCAACGGGAGAGCTGCATGCAGCTGATACCACCTATGACGGAAAGGCTGTTCAGGGATCATTTGGAAGAATGGTCATATGTACGCTACTACAGGATAACAGTAAGGCCGCGCTGAGCAGTCGGAGCGAGGATCCCGTCGATGGAGCCGATGCTAGTGACGCGCTGCCAACCTTATTCAAGTGTACAGCCCTGATAGTTTCTCTGGGTATTAGGCCGATTTCTTTCACAATATTCAATTACGATTGTGGGTTGCCAAAGCGCAGTCAAGTATTCTTCAAGCACATTAAACTTGCTTTGCATCCTTTATAAAGGCGTCACTCAATAATGGGAACATGAAAGATCAAACATTTGTCGCTTGTATTTCTCTGAAGGTGTCGATTTGAGGAGGGAAGCAATTTAGGTAAAATATCCACAAAGGATATCCTTCGCAAGCTTTCTATTGATGCATTAGCACAGATTTTTTAGATGTGAAGCATCTTATGGCGAAGCTTAATCCGGTGGTGGTGGTGGTGGTGGTGGTGTGCCGCGTGCCCACCCTTACTGCGCATGCGCAAACAATTAAAGAAAAAAATAAAAATAAAAAACCTCCTCTCCCCCTCTCTCTCCTCTAGGCATCCCTCCCCACGGCAACCACACCCTCACTGCGCATGCGCCTCCCTTCCTCTCTCCTCTCCTACACTCCCCCCCCCTCTCTCCATCCCTGCCCGCGGCGTCTAACTCCCCCCTGCGCATGCGCGTCCCCCCCTCTCTCTCCTCTCCTACGCTCCCCCCTCTCTCCTCTACGCATCCCTGCCCACGGCGTTCACACTCCCACTGCGCATGCGTGTCACCCCCCTCTCTCTCCTCTCCTCCGCTTCCCCCCTCTCTCGCCTCGCGACGCCGACGCAGGCAGCGTCTGCTAGCGAGTTTCTTGGTTGAAAAAACCGACTGCTCGCGCTGCATAACCGTTCACTGGCCATCCCGTATATATGGCAATGGATCTTGACCTCCAAGGTGGTGCCGGTGGAAGATTTCTCCTGTGCGTTGTTGAACAATAAAAATTCGCAGCGTGCGCGTTAACTAAAAGCGGAGTGCGGGTCTCTGTGTCCAGTCGGAGTCTTCTGTCTCTCATTGCCCATTAGCAGCGATTGGCATGTTCCAGTAGGAAACACTGCTCCATCACTGCCTGCGTTGCGCCTCCCCAGTTTTCTCTCCTGCGCAACGCTGCGATGAGCGCCAGCGTCAACGCCGCCGCCAGTGTAAGCGTTAGCGCCCGCTGCTTCACATCTACACATGGTTCCCTTTAGCGGGAGATGGTGTAATTTTTTTAAGGCGAAAGCCTTTAATGTCTCATGCTCACGTCCGTCCGTCCGTCCGTCCGTCCGTCCGTCCGTGTCCGTCCGTCCGTCCGTCCGTGTTCGTCCGTCCGTCTGTCCGCCCGTCTGTCCGTGCCGTCCGTCCGTCCGAGCCCTGGCAAGGTGGCCGCCGGGGTGCGCAAACGGACGCCGGTCGCGTCGGACTCTACAGTGCTCACGCTTTGCTTGCGAAGCGTCGCTGTGCCCAGCGTTTGGAATCATTCTGACCGACGCCGTCTCAATGGACATAGGCGTTTGCGGAACACACTTTGGAATTTACAAAGGGTCCGTCAATTTAAGCGCTGGAACGCGGATGGCGTTTGTACGATGCGAAAAGCGCGAGAATATACGAACGCATGCGAACGGAGGAAGATTAGTCTCGCGTCTCGGTGCGATTCGCGGTAAATAATTAAACAAGAAAACACACACTAATTCGGTTTGTGTGTTATCCCACTGAGAGTGTAAAAGAAAAAAAGACACGGTATAGTCAGTCGAATGGCCACACGCTTTCGCCGTACACACTTTGGAATGTACAAAGTGTCCTTCAATTTTTTTATTGTGCTAAGCTGTGTTGTTGCGGCCTTCCCTGAAACGTCGATGTCTAAGGGCGTCGGAATGGTATCTTTCATCTTCTTCCTAGCGTTCACCGGTGTCTTGAACGGCCTAACGCAAGGCGCAATGCTGCGACCACGGAAACACGTGTCCGGCACTACATTTTCGTAATTGCGAAATTTTCCTGATGCGTTCAATGGTTCAGTCCTTCGTTGCGGATTTACATCTTGTCCTAATAGAGAGGGGTTTTAGGGGCGAAGCGCCTTGGGGCCTAGCCTTGTCGTCGTCCGCGTCCGTCACGGCGAAAGTCGTGGATGTCAGACACAAAAAAAGGTTTAACAATAGACTAATATGAATCAAAAGTGTGACAGAACAAGATAAAACACCTAGAAGCACAAACCCTTTATATTAGTCGGCGACTTAACGTACACATTATGGACCTTAGGACTTATCTTTGTCGTCGAAGCTCACTGTCCGCTGTCAGGTGGTTAGAAAACCATTGATATAGTCGAAACATGTGTGTACGTGAATCGGAAAAAAAAGGTGTACAGTAGACGAACAACAATTGTAATTGTGAAGAAACAATATAAAAAACCTACATGCACAAACCCTTTATACTAGTCGGCGACTTCAACGTAGACATTATGGACCTTAGGACCGAGCTTTGTCGTCGACGCTTTAGTCACTTTACGTCACTCAATTTACATTATATGGTGCAACGCTCGGGTAACATATGTGAAACTCAAAAAAGGTTTAATAATGCACTAATATCAATCATAATTGTGACGGAGCACTATAAAACACCTACAATCACAGACCCTTTATACTAGTCGGCGACTTAAACGTAGACATTATTGACCTTAGGACCTAGCTTCGCCCACTCGTCATCATTCACTTAGTGGAGAGAGAGAGAGAACAAAATTGAAGGACACTTTGTACATTCTAAAGTGTGTTCGGCGAAAGCGTGTGGCCGTTCCACTGACTATGCCATGTCATTTTTTTTTTCTTGTACACTCTCAGTGGGATAACACACAAAGGGAATGTGTGCGTGTTTTCTTTTTTTTAATTTTTTTACCGCGATTCGCAGCGAGACGCGAGACTAATCTTCCTCCGTTCGCATGCGTTAGTATTTTCTCGCGCTTTGTGCATCGTGCAAACGCCATAGCGTTCCAGCGCTTAAATTGACGGGCCCTTTGTAAATTCCAAAGTGTGTTCCGCAAACGCCTATGTCCATTGAGACGGCGTTGGTCAGAATGATTGCAAACGCTGGGCACAGCGAAGCTACGCAAGCAAAGAGCGAGCGCTGTAGAGTCCGACGCGACCGGCGTCCGTTTGCGCATCCCGGCGGCCACCTGGCTCCGTGCCAGAGCTCGGATGGACAGGACGGACAGACAGACAGACGGACGGACGGACGGACGGACGGACGGACAGACGGATGGACGGACGGACGGACACCGGACGGACGGACGGACACTGGACGGACGGACGGACACCGGACGGACACCGGACGGCCGGACGGACGGACGGACACCGGACGGACACCGGACGGACGGACGGACGGACGGGCACCGGACGGACACTGGACGGGCGGACGGACGGACGGACGGACGGACAGACGGATGGACGGACGGACGGACACCGGACGGACGGACGGACGGACACCGGACAGACGGACGCACGGATAGACGGACGGACTGACGGACACTGGACGGACGGACGGACACCGGACGGACGGACGGACAGACAGACAGACGGACGGACGGACGGACGGACGGACGGACAGATGGACGGACGGACGGACGGACGGACAGACGGACGGACGGACACCGGATGGACGGACGGACAGACGGACGGACGGACACCGGACGGACGGACGGACAGACGGACGGACGGACGGACAGACGGACGGACGGACGCACACCGGAGGGATGGACGGACACCGGAGGGATGGACGGACGGACGGACACCGGACGGACGGACACCGGACGGACACCGGACGGACGTGAGATTGAGACATTAAAGGCTTTCGCCTTAAAACTTTATTTGCACATAAGGCGGGGCATTGCAAATGGTCGGGCTCCTATTCGAGGGCTCCGCTGGCCCTTGCCATCATCTCTGCCCGTTGGACCAACCAAAGCTGATCCTCAAATGCCGAGCTGGACAGCAGTGCCTCCCATCGTTCCTCCGTGTTGTTTATGTTGTGGTGTTCTTCATTGTGTTCAAGTGAAATCAAGTGAAACAACTCTGTTTCACTTCGTGGAGATGCGTGCATTTTTGTTTATTCCACTACCTCGAGATCGAAGGATGACCCCACGGTAATTGTTCTCTTTTTGCATTCATTTTGAACCGTGAGCGCAACGCATTCATATGGTCAATTTCTTGCGGGCGCTCACTGCAGCGCGGGCAACGGACATCCGGATGGAATACGCGTAGGCGAATTCGTCGGTAATAACAATCGCGGCACAAGGGCCCAACTTCCTCACATTGATAGCACAACGCACGATTGTCATACCATACTGAGGACTTCTGCAGCCCAGGATAAAAATTACACCATCTCCCGCTAAAGGGAACCATGTGTAGATGTGAAGCAGCGGGCGCTAACGCTTACACTGGCGGTGGCGTTGACGCTGGCGTTCATCGCAGCGTTGCGCAGGAGAGAAAACTGGGGAGGCGCAAAGCAGGCAGTGATGGAGCAGTGTTTCCTACTGGAACATGCCAATCGCTGCTAATGGGCAATGAGAGACAGAACACTCCGACTGGACACAGAGACCCGCACTCCGCTTTTAGTTAAAGCACACGCTGCGAATTTTTATTGTTCAACAACGCACAGGAGAAATCTCCCACCGGCACCACCTTGGAGGTCCAGATCCATTGCCGTATATACGGGGTGGTCAGTGAACGGTTGTGCAGCGCGAGCAGTCGGTTTTTTCAACCAAGAAACTCGCTAGCAGACGCTGCCTGCGTCGGCGTCGCGAGGCGAGAGAGGGGGGAGCGTAGGAGAGGAGAGAGAGAGGGGGGGACGCGCATGCGCAGTGGGAGTGTAGACGCCGCGGGCAGGGATGCCTAGAGAAGAGAGGGGGGAGTGTAAGAGGGGAGAGAGGAGGGGAGGCGCATGCGCAGTGAGGGTGTGGTTGCCGCGGGGAGGGATGCCTAGAGGAGAGAGAGAGGGGGAGAGGAGGTTTTTTATTTTTATTTTTTCAAGGGGTTTGCGCATGCGCAGTAAGGGTGGGCACGCGGCACACCACCACCACCGGATTAAGCTTCGCCATAAGATGCTTCACATCTAATAGTCGGCTTGCAAACCATGCGGTGGATTATACTTTAAGAACATCGAAAGGCCCCAGCAGGTGGTTGCGAAAAAATTGAAGGACACTTTGTACATTCTAAAGTGTGTTCGGCGAAAGCGTGTGGCCGTTCCACTGACTATGCCATGTCTTTTTTCTTTTTACACTCTCAGTGGGATAACACGCAAAGCGAATGTGTGCGTGTTTCCTTTTTTAATTTTTTTACCGCGAGTCGCAGAGAGACGCCAGACTAATCTTCCCCCGTTCGCATGCGTTAGTATTTTCTCGCGCTTTGTGCATCGTGCAAACGCCATAGCGTTCCAGCGCTTAAATTGACGGACCCTTTGTAAATTCGAAAGTGTATTCCGTGAACGCCTGTGTCCATTGACACGGCGTCGGTCAGAATGATTGCAAGGGCTGGGCACAGCGACGCTACGCAAGCAAAGAGCGAGCGCTGTAGAGTCCGACGCGACGGGCGTCCGTTTGCGCATCCCGGCGGCCACCTGGCTCCGTGCCAGAGCTCGGATGGACGGGACAGACGGACATGGACGGACGGAAGGACGGAGAGACAGACAGACAAACAGACGGACGGACAGACAGAGGGACGGACAGACAGACAGAAAGACGGATGGACTGACGGACAGACAGAGAGACGGACAGACGAACGGACGGACGGATGGACAGACAGACAGACAGACAGACAGACAGACGGATGAACGGACGGACAGACAGAGGGACAGACAAGCGGACGGACGGATGGACGGACGGACGCACGGACGGACAGACGGATGGACGGACGGACAGACGGACTGACAGACGGACGGACGGACGGACGGACGGACAGACGGATGGACAGACGGACGGACACCGGACGGACGGTCAGACGGACGGACGGACGGATGGACAGACGGATGGACAGACGGACGGACGGATGGACGGACGGACACTGGACGGACGGACGGACGGACAGATGGACAGACGGATAGACGGACGGACGGACGTACACCCGACGGACGGACACCGGACGGACGGATGGACGGACGGACACGGGACGGACGGACGGACGGACGGATGGACGGACGGACGGGCGGATGGACGGACGGACGGACACCGGACGGACGGACGGACGGACAGACGGACGGACACCGGACGGACGGACACGGGACGGACGGACGGACGGACGGACGGACACCGGACGGACGTGAGCATGAGACATTAAAGGCTTTCGCCTTAAAACGGGCCGCCGACGGTGTGGAAACCCGCAGGGCTTCGACGTAAGAAAGCGTGCAAGGTTCGGCTGGGCAGTGGTGGTGTCGGAACCACCTGTCTGCTTTCCTTCCGAATGACGTCGGTAAGAGACGTGATACTCGAAGGGTCCGCTGCGTAGTGCTTCTGGATTTCTTCTCGAAGACCTGCCGTATAACTTCTCTGAGGGATTCCCTGCCCCTACACTCTGGTACAGAGAGAGAAGAAACATTTATTCATATCAAGGCTTTGTTTCGTTATGGCGGGTGGTGCCCCTCTTCGAGGGCCCCACTGGCTACAGCGGCTAGCCGGGCCTGGTCAAGGGTCGCTAGCTGGCTTCCCATTTCCAGTTCCGCGAGTTGCGCCTCCCACGACCAATTCAGGGGAGTGTTGTTCACCAGAGGTACACTCTGGTACAAGCGAGAATGCAGTGGTCATTCATGGCAGTCTAGAGCTCATACTGTGGCAACCGCTGCAGCAGAATGCGTTCCATAATTGCCTCACGGGTGAACTCGGACACCTTCGCAGCTGGACTGCACACAAGGCCTGCGAAAATCTGCTCTTTTAAACCCTACATTAAACGGGGCACTTCCTTTCTTCTGGCATTAGTGAGTCGGCACGTCGGAACAGTCGCGACATGTCTTCCACTAACAAGACGACGCTTTGGTTCCGCATTTGGTACCTTGAAGAAAGTGCCTGTTCAGCGATTTTCTTTCGGGGTTACTGAAGGCCTCGCGAAGCTGCCGATGGAACTCCTGCCAAATGGTGAATGAAGTTTCGTGGTTTTCGTGCCAAACTCTTGCCGCATCTACAAGGGAAATGTAGATGTTGCTAAACTTACGGTGATCACCCCACTCATTAATGGCGGTGATCCTGTCAAAATAATTCAACCAGTCTTCCAGACCATCACCGGCATCGCCATGGAATGGGTTAGGCGTGCGAGGCGGGTTGGCAATCCATGGTACAGCAGCACTTGGAACATGCTGCGTTTGTGTTCCGGTTGTTGAAAACATTTTCCTCGAGGATTTTTAAAACATTTTCCTGCCAAAGGACCGTATTGTGGTGGAGGAGCTTCGAGGCGGCGGCTGTTTCGATGAACTTCTACAGACCCTGATGTACCAGTGTTGGTTGTTTGTGGTTGATGTCCACATGTCATAGGACGTCGGAGTACCCCGCACGTCCACCAGTCTGTCGCGAGAGGAAACGACAAGCAGACACTTGTGGGAGCGAAAGGCTGCTTACTTTCGGCCACAGCAGCCACGAACTTCTTCGTTCTCCTCTTCCGCCGCCATTAAAGCGTGGCAATATGGTCCAGATATATCCCCATTACGCTAGCGTAGGTGTGTAGCGCAGCTTGTGTAACGGAAATATGTGAGGTGAAGAAGAAGAACAAAACTTTATTTTGAGGGAAAGGGTAGAAAAGGAGGGTAGAAAAGGAGGTACTCAGGAGCTTGTTGGTTGGGGCCCCAGGTCCAGGGCCCCATTGGCTTGCGCCGCTCTCCTAACTTGACTCAGAAGCGCTAATTGCACCTCTGGGTCTGCATAGCCCAGGCCCGACCAGCGCGTGTATATTTTGGTCAATGTATGCAGCGTTATCTGAAAGGGCTGAAATCGCCGCAGCCTGTACGTGAGTGGCTGGCCAGGGTCGTACTTTTAGCAGTACTCGAGCAATTTTAAAAAGACAACGGCATACCGAAGTAGAGGATGGCATGCATGGCGTATATATATATATATATATATATATATATATATATATATATATATATATATATATATATATATATATATATATATATATATATATATATATATATATGTGTGTGTGTGTGTGTGTGTGTGTGTGTGTCTTCACAGCCACGCGAGTCGCACACTCAAGCAGGCCAAACAAAACAAATGGGATCACCGATTGAGATTATGCTCAAAAATATTACACACGGCAGGGCCTTTCGTTCGTACCAAACGAAGTCTTCGCTAATGCAGATGCCGTGTAGCTGATTTGAAACTACGCTTAAAATATTCTGAAAGTGACCACAATCCCGGACTTAAGTGCCTGGTTGTGGCACTGACACTTCGGCTTTCGCGTGCCCTGTTGCATTTCTTGGTCAACTGTTTATCGCTCGCTGGTGAAGCAGATCTCGGAGGCCACGCAGAAAGAGGCGCGTGGGTGAGATCTGCTCCCCCAAGTGGCGCCACGATCCCAGCTGGTCACAGTCTTTGAGCTCAATCAATCGATTGTTAGTAATCATACTGACAGTTAACTGGCCTTATCTTAAGTAATATACGTTCCGATATCATATCTAGCCAATATAACTCTTAAATCGTAGGAGTGCGCATGGGAGGGGGGCCGTAGGGGCGGCCCCTCCTAGTCACCTAAGAGGGGGAGGGGCGCGATATCTGCCCCATAATTTGACTTGGTAGGGCGGGGGGTGGCGATGTGACGAACCTTCGGCCCCCTCCCCCTGATGGGGAACCCTGCGCATGCCTATGCTTAAGATTAACTAGAACCATCTGTTTATTATTTTTAGATGATTTTTTAATAATTATAATAACTGTCGGGGCTTAACATCCCAAAACCACGATATGATTATTGAGGGCTTCGGACATTTCGACCACCTGTTGCTTTAACGTGCGCCTAAATCGAAGTACGCGGGCCTCGAGCGTTTTCGCCTGCATCGAAAATGCATCCGCCGCGGTCCGGGAGTCTATCCGGCGACCTGCGGGTCGCCGGATAGACTCCCGGAGTCGAGCGCTATAACCACTAGACCACCTAGGTGGGTCGAGGAATTTGTAAAAAAATGCCTCCACCTCCCCGAAGGGAATCGTGAGGAAATGCGAATGCATTTCGCGCGCGCTTCACTCCGTTTATATATGGTGGTTGTGGTTCGAAGAAGGAAAAGGCGCCTAATTTATGCAGCCCGGTCGGGAGCACGGCGCAGCGCCTGTTTTTTTGTTTTGCTTTTTTTTTCTTTTATTTTATTTTTTTGTTTTTTGTTTTTTTTATTTCTTTAAATTTTTTTTAGTTGTTTTTTTCTTTTTATTATTTTTTATTATTTTTTTTTCATATATAGCTCCGCCGAGCTCCAGCGATGCGAGCGCCCTCACGCACCAGAGCGCGCTACTCCTCTCCACTCACTCTAACACCTGCCGAGGCCGCTGCGGACAACGCCAACGCCGGATGCCTGACATAGCCCTGACTAAGAAATGCATTCGCATTTAAAATTACACCATCTTCCGCTAAAGGGAACCATGTGTAGATGTGAAGCAGCGGGCGCTAACGCTTACACTGGCGGCGGCGTTGACGCTGGCGCTCATCGCAGCGTTGCGCAGGAGAGAAAACTGGGGAGGCGCAAAGCACGCAGTGATGGAGCGGTGTTTCCTACTGGAACATGCCAATCGCTGCTGATGTGCAATGAGAGACAGAAGACTCCGACTGGACACAGAGACTCGCAGTCCGCTTTTAGTTAACGCGCATGCTGCGAATTTTTATTGTTCAACAACGCACTGGAGAAATCTCCCACCGGCAACACCTTGGAGGTCAAGATCCATTGCCATATATACGGGGTGGCCAGTGAACGGTTGTGCAGCGCGAGCAGTCGGTTTTTTCAACCAAGAAACTCGCCAGCAGACGCTGCCTGTGTCGGCGTCGCGAGGCGAGGCGAGAGGGGGGGGAGCGTAGGAGAGGAGAGAGAGGGGGGCGCGCATGCGCAGTGGGAGTATGGACGCTGCGGGCAGAGATGCCTAGAGAAGAGAGGGCGGAGCGTAGGAGAGGAGAGAGAGGTGGGACGTGCATGCGCAATGGGAGTGTGGACGCCGCGGGCAGGGATGCCTAGAGGAGACAGGGGGGAGCGTAGCAGGGGAGAGAGGAGGGGAGGCGCATGCGCAGTGAGGGTGTGGTTGCCGCGGGGAGGGATGCCTAGAGGGGAGAGAGGAGGTTTTTTTTATTTTTTAAAGGGTTTGCGCATGCGCAGTAAGGGATGGTCACGCCGCACACCACCACCACCGGATTAAGCTTCGCCATAAGATGCTTCACATCTAACACCTGCCGGCGCTTACCTCCTCAACCTATCCTCCTCCTCCGCGGACAACGCTGGACAACGCTGGACAACGCCGGACAACGCCGGACAACGCCGGACAACGCCGGATGCCTGACATAGCCCGACTATGAAATGCATTCGCATTTAAAATACTGCTATAACCAAAAGTAACTGCTCGACTTGATATGCCTGAAAGAGAAACAGGAGTTTCACTTGGTGCTAGTTCTTGTAAAAGAGGCATTTTCTTAACTGGGCCCTGCTTCCTGATATGGCCGACTTGTCTGCGCTGGCGAGTGTCTAATTCTAAGACGTCGTATTTTCTCAAGCGTGCGTGCAAATAACCTTTTTAGCATAAAAGCATTTCTCATGCCAGTTTAAGTTATTACTTATTGAAGTCGTTCAAGACGTCAATTTTTGTATATCAACGTTTCCTGTCTATCTCGTGAGTACTTACTCGTTGTGGTACGCACCTTTCCTTTCAGCGAACTCTTGTACGTGCAAGCGTCAATCTGCAAGGTGGAAGCAGAAAAAGATCGTTTCAGGTGCAAGCTTCAACTAACTTCACTAACAAACCTTCATTTCCTGCAATAAGCCATTCTTTTACACACGGTGTTACCATACAGACATAAAACAGTATAGAGGGGGGGCTATATTACTTTTCACAAAGCCGTTTCTTGCATTTCAGAAACCCCAGAATTAGTCGAAATATACTTTTCCATTATGTACTCATGGTGCATATAATACAGGCCTGATACATATCAATGAAACTGCGTATAGCACTTTGTACTTCGGGTAGTCAACCCAACTGTCATGAACTATAAAGCGGAAGAGACGGTAATAGTGCTATCTTAAATCAAGAAGTCCGTTTTTCTATCTCAAAGCACCTTGCCTTACGACAGTTATAGTTCGGATATTGTGTGACATATACTGATATTTCAGGGATCTGTCCTAAACAAATAATACTCTATTCAGTCGGAGAAGGAAGAGGAGGAAGGAATACAAAAGGGAGAAGGCAGGGAGGTTGACCAGACAGCAGTCCGGTAGGCTACCGAATGCAGCAACATCAAAACTGTGCTGAATGGTGGCAGGCTTGCACAAATGCAAAGTGTGGGTACGGGCTAGTTGGTATTCCATTTCAAGAGTGATTACAGCTCAAGGGAAGACACGGGACAAAGAGACCAACAAAGCAGCGCTCGTCTTCATTGGTCTCTTTGTCCCGTGTCTTCCCTTGCGCTGTAATCACTCTTGGAATTGCACAAATGAATGGCATGCTCTGAAACTCCTGTGTTTGTCTGTTGATGAAAGTCTTTAATGCCTGTTCCTGCAACATGCCAGTGTGTTATCGCCCTGTTTTCGTTAAGATCTCTTCTTTCAAATGTGCAGTCAACTGGGCAGACGCTTGGTGTATCATACAAGGTCACGGACCAGTATCACATGGTACACCGCAACTCACTCTTGACGTGCACAAGAACTAAGGAGTTAAGCGATTTGCGGCGCGATTCCTCGCAGTTCAGCTGCGTCATGCACACTTGTACGTGGTCTTTGGTCCTCTTAGGAGCTTAAAGTTCGTTCACGGCTCTGTAAACGAGGGATAATAACAGCCTTGCCAATCAGCAGCTCTAAAAAAGAGCAAACTTCTATGTATAAAAAGGAAATGAGATGTAAATGAGAGGACAGTTTTAGATGCGAAGCATCTTATGCTCGGGGCTCTGTCCGTCCCTCCCGCGTCCCGCGTCCCCCCTCCCGCGTCCCGCGTCCCCCCGTCCCCCGTCCCGCGCCCGGCCACTTTCATGAAGTAGGGAAGCACCCATTATGCGAACCAGAACATTGTAGTAATATGAAGGCCGTCAACCACTACTACAGTCATCAGAGTCATGGCCGAGAGCACAGTGAGGCTGCCTAGCAATGGCTAGGCAGGTGGTGTCTGTCGCCCACGTTGACCCCATTCCTTGATCTTGCTTGCATGTGTTTGGAGGGGGCTCCGTCCGTCCCGCGTCCCACACCACCACAGTGCATGCGCGTCCCCTCCCCCCTCTCTCTCCTACGCTCACCCACTTTCTCTCCTCTAGGAATCCTCTACTCTACGGAGCGGCGCCACTCATCAGAGTCGTGGCCGAGAGCACAGAGAGGCTGCTTAGCAATGGCTAGGCAGGTGGTGTCTGTCGCCCAGGTTGACCCCATTTCTTGATCTTGCTTGGATGTGTTTGGAGGGGGCTCCGTCCGTCCCGCGTCCCACACCACCACAGCGCATGCGCGTTCACTCCCCATCTCTCTCCTACGCTCACCCCCTTTCTCTCCTCTAGGAATCCTCTACTCTACGGAGCGGCCCCCGCGTCCCACACCTCCCACAGCGCATGCGCGTCCCCTCTCCTACGCTCACTCCCTTTCTCTACTCTAGGAATCCTCTACGGAGCGGCGCGCACGACAGGTGGTGTGACAGCTGCATACTCCGCTGGGGGGCGCCACGGTAGTTCCGCGGTATGAAAATGACGTAGCGCGCGCGCCTCATTCTCTCTCCTGTGCAGCGCCGCGATGAGCGCCCCGACCGCTGCCGTGAAATGAGAGAGTGCCGACGTTCCTCCCGCTCAAGCTTAATTATCTCTCCGCTACTTTGCATCCACACATGGTTCCCTTTAGCGGGAGATGTTTCAACGACACCGAGCATCATCTTTTTAAATGCGAATGCATTTCTTAGTCGGGCTATGTCAGGCGGCGTTGTCCGGCGTTGTCCGGCGTTGTCCGCGGGGAGGAGGATAGGTTGAGGAGGTGTCCGCGCGCCGGCAGGTGTTGTCTCTCCGCTATCACTCCCCTCTCTCATAGCAACAGCTGCGGGCGCGCGCGCTTATCCTCGCCCCTAGCAACTGGAGCATGTGGTGCGAGATAGTGTAGGAGAGGGTAGGTGCAGTGCTTCGCCGCTCCTTCTCTCGCCGTTCGCTCTCTCTCCTCCCTGCGCCCCACTCTCCTGTCCGCTCGCGCCTCACTCTCGACCGTTTGCTGGCTGGGCGCCTCTCAAGGCGATGGGAGAAGTCGGTGTCGGCGCATTCGCATTTCCTCACGATTCCCTTCGGGGAGGTGGGGGGCATTTTTTATTTCGTGCGAAAGCAAGTCGGCTTGTAATGCAAAGCACGAACTTTTTAAATGCGAACCATTTCTTAGCGAACTTTGGCGACTTTGAGCATATCTATCTAGCCGCCTACTACTTTGTGCTCTCCGGACCGTATCGTTAATGGGATTTATATCAAAATTGGTATGGCATAACATGACTGTATGACGAACATAAATGTGTGGTCATGTCATGAAAACCATGACTTGTCATGAACGTCATGGTTTACATGCCATGGCCATGGTGCTGTAGTGGCCGTTCAGTTAAATTGATATATACCAAATTTGGTATTACGAGACATTTTTGTACGACTAAAATAAATGTCAGGTGGTTATATGAAGATCTTGACGCGCATGTCATTTATACCATGACATGCCATGCTCATGGTGCATTCGTGGCTGTTTAGTTAGCTTGACATGTACCAAATTTGGTATTGGGTGGCGTGACTGTATAACAATCATTAATTACAGGGGGTAACATGACAATCATGACATGCATCTCATGTACAGCATGATTTACATGCCACGCATGATTTACATGCCCGATTCGTTGGTTTGATATAGCTACAGCGAAACTGCTATGGCGTGGCGTGACTGTATGGCGAGCTTAAATGACAAGTGGTAATATGAAAATCGTGACATTCATGTCATGTACAGCCTGACTTGCATGCCACGCTCATGGTGCGCTCGCGGCCAGTACGCTAGCTTAATGTACACCAAATTTGGTATTGTGCGACGTGACCGTTTGCCGAACATAAATGACAGATGGTAAAATGAAAATCACGATATCCATGCCATGTACAACATGATTTACATGCCACGCTCATGATGTGCTCCCGGCCGTATCACTAGCTTGATATACACAAAATTTGGTATTGCGCGACGTGACTGTATGACGAACATAATGGCAGTTTGTAATATGAAAAATCATGAGATTCATGTCATGTCAGTATGAGTTGCATGTCACGCTCATGGTGCGCTTGCGGCCAGTTCTCTAGCTTGATATGCACCAAATTTGGTACTGAGTGACGTGACTGTATGACGAACATAAATGACAAGTGGTAATATGGAAATCATGACATGTCATGTGCAACATGACTTGCATGCCACTCTCATGGCGCGCTCACGGCCAGTTGGCTAGTTTGATATACACTAAATTTCGCATTGCGTGACGTGTCTGTATGACAAACATAGATGACAGATCGTAAAATGAAGATCCTGAAATCTAGGTCATGTATAACATGATTTGCATGCCACGATAATGGTGCGCTGACGGCCGTTTCGCTAGCTTGATATACAACAAGTTCGGTATTGCATTACGTGACTGTGTGACAAACATAAATGACAGCGGTAGTATAAAAATCATGACATGACATGTACAGCATGACTGGCATGCCACGCTTATGGCGCGCTCGCGGCCGTTTCGCTAGCTTGATATTCAACAAAATTGGTATTGCGTGACGTTACTGTATGACAAACATAAATGGCAGGTAGAAACATGTAAATCATGACATGCATGTCATGTACAACGTGATTTACATGCCACGCTCATGGTGCGCTCGCGGCCGTTTCGCTAGCTTGATATACACCAAATTGGTATTGCCTGACGTTACTGTATGACGAACATAAATGACAGGTCCTAACATGTAAATCAATACATGCATGTTATGTACAGCATCATTTGATCCTTGCTTGCTGCTTTGCATTACATCGATTCCCACAACGAGCGAGATCTGCCGGTTTTTTTCCTAGGCAACTTCCTTGTGAACTAAGGGAACTTTAGCAACGGGAAAACTTGGGCGTCTTGGTGATGCGTAATGAACCACAGCGCAAATACCGAGGCGAGGATAGTCCTTCTTGTCGTCATCGTCTCGGTAGTTGCACTGTGGTTCATCATTAAGTGAACTTTTACGAGTATGTTATTAGCACTCATGTCAATCGACAGTGGTATCCAATGCTAACGTAACTCCAAAAAGCACAACCACCAACGTATCTTCAGAGAATGGGAACTGTTAAACGTACCTTTTTCTTGGTCTCCAGGTCTCCCTTCTTGAACATGCCGATGGCGTGAGACATGTACTTGTCGGAAGTGACCGCAGGGGCCATGGTTTTAAGGCACACGGTGCGGGCGGCGTCGTTCATCTGTTTAGTCTGCGTGGAAAAAGGGATGTACAAAGAAGGATGCAAGGCAGAACGAAACCCATCAAACTTGATACGATATTGATAAGGAGACAGACTGCAAAAGCGCTAACTTGGTCTTTTGTTCCTATTAAGGCAATTTATTTCTCAAGATTAGAGTACACTTGTTTCCATTTGAAGTTAAAGTCACCGCGGGAATGCTGTGATTTTGTTTGCCATTTTTTGTTGTCAATTATGTATGTGAAGTGCTTCAGTCACCTCAAAACACTCAAGGCTTCAAGGGACACACTGAGCTAAGTTAGCTTAGCTTGGCAAAATCATTTTGTAACAATTTATTTGCTCTGTTGATAAAAGATGAACAATTTTTGGTGTTTCACGTGCCAAAGTCACCTGATCATGAGGCCCGCTTTGGTCGGGGGCTTCGGATTAAATTGGATCGGTGTGTTTCCTTTTACGTACAGACCACTTGGAGTTCAAGAGGCCTGCAACAAACTTATTAATACCTGTGGAAATGGCGGTTAATGCTTTCCTCTTCAATTCCGCGTTCGTCCTAATAAACTGGTAAGAGATATTTTCAATTTATTACTATCCTTGACCGTGGGGGCTGTTTCCTCTAAAAATGTTATACTTAAAAATATAGCAAACAGATACCCAATGCTTAGATATCGTTTGCGTAGCTTCCTTAACCGAAGGATAACTGTAATTTAAATTACGCTATTGTAACATTTTGTACTGGCTACAGCTCGCTGCTATATTTGTGGCTTTAGGTATTCCCTGAGAAATACGCTTCCAGTCACATTCCTTCATCTTTACCTGTAGATCAAACCATAATGTGATGTAATGATATAACAATAATCGTGTTATATGAATGGCTAAGTCTTACGACGTTGACCTCAATTTCGATTCTGCATCGAGAATGTTCGCCATTTTCCCCAAACTGTACACAGAGTAGCGAATCAGAATGACTTGGCTCCGATAGACATTTCTTAGTTTTGTATCGATACCTCCTGTCATATTTTACAGCGAAAGCTGTTATGAGATCACAACAAGGGTCGTCTCTGCGCCGTAGTTGTCCGCCGCCGCCGCCGCCGCCGGTGTCCGTAACCAATATCGCACAAAATAAGAAAAAAACTAAATAAATAAAAAAACACCTTGGCAGAATGGGAATCGAACCCGGGTCCCTCTGCGTGGCAGCCCAGCACTCTGCCACTGAGCTACGCCACTGCTTGAAACTGCGGTGCAAACTGACCCTACGCAAGCTTCATATCGGTTAAGGAATCGCGTTAACATGTGTTGTAAAGCGTTTTAGAGCAGTAAAGTAAGAACCAGGCGTCACACAATGCGAACTGCGTAACGAGTGGGTCCGTTCAATGCTCCAACCCATTACAAAAGCCTGAGGCATAATTCTTCATCGTCGTCAGCCACAGCATCAACAAAGTGCACATAATTCGTTACAAGAGCGTAGCGGGCACCGCACTTTTCTGAAGAATGACGAAGAATGGCATAGTAGACGCTTCCCCACTACACAAAAAATTATGATGATTTGTTGCGTAGTGGGTACCATGCAAGTGGGCTTGTAGTAGTTGCCCCTAGAGTGTTTAAAAGATGCTAAAGGCCGCTCTCCCAGCTTTCGCTGTGGCTGTGCTGCGCGTTCTGCGCAGGCCTGGCGGTTTTTTGAATTATATCTGTGCCAACAGGACATTCACAGAAAGACGTGGCAGGTATGCATTGCGATTTTCACGAAGAAAGCAAAATTCAATATTACGTTTTCGTTCTCAGTAACTTCATGCTATCAAAACTTGTTATGAGTGAACGCAAATGTTTGTCACTTACCGCACCTTCGTCCAGCATAAACCGCATGGCAGCCTTGAGCTGTGA
>JALIZH010015087.1:0-31499 GCA_030522465.1 Rhipicephalus appendiculatus
TGATTCCATGTCTAATTGCGCTGTTGCACCCATGAGGAGCTCGTTTACTAAAGGACCACATAACCAACGCTTAGTTTGACCTGTAACTATTTAAAAAGAGCCATGTAACGCCCATCTCTTTAGTAAGCGCTGCATATGGACAAACAACTGATAATCCCTTCGCACTTGGATTTGCTTTTTAACAAAACTGGTCAACTCGCAATGCCCTTGTACAAAACGATTCGTCATATCCAGCAACCATTTCTTTACAGTACAGCACTAGTTTGCTGAAGAAATTCGTTCTGACAGCAACACTCATAGGAAGTATAAACGCATATAACACGCCCAGTACTGGTAACTTATGCTGCGGGCAATGTTACTTATCTGCTTTATTCTTTTCCTACAGCTCCTTCGGGCGGTGCCCTCTAAACCGTTTAACGTAATTTCACGATTAACCTTTCCAGACCTGCGTTAACTTAGACGGCCCTAAAGTTAAACCTTATAAATCAGGTTAGAAAATAAAATATTCTTTCACAACTCTAATATTGTCATTTTTGCCGTCATAGGTCCATTTTTACACGGGAAAAGAAACGCCAAAGTTTCGCGCCTAAATTTCGAGGTGAAGCTTCAACACGTTAACGTCAGTGTGCCATCCCGAATTTTAAAGTCATTGTTTATATTTTGGCCGCATCGATTAAGGGAAACTTTTCTGAAACCTGCTATACAAGGACAATCTCTTGAAACGCAATGTGAATGATTTTAGGCGAAAAACAATTTCGTGAATATAGTAGACACCATCGAAAATTAAGGCGCCACGGCAATTTGGTGCGGGAATTTCAAGGCGACCTCGCCGCCTGTATTTTCTTTTTGCCCGTATTCTTACTTGTCCACCATCTTGTCATGATAAGAGTGGTGCTTTCGGTATGGTGAAATAATCATTTACGAACACGATAAAAGTCGTTTTTCTGTTTGGTGTCCACGTAAGCTCCCCCTGGATAACATCTGGAGGCACAGTAGTTCATTCCCTCTACTTGCATTATTCGAAATAACTCGGATGTTTCTTTACGCATTCGCCTAAGACGATTCGAAGGCGAAAGCAATCTTCTTCCTCCTTTTTCTTCTCAGTCGATATAATAAACCTCCCCCGCTACCCTCCGAAAGCTTGCTAGCCCTAGCGTGGCTTTGCACTGCCTCCAGGAACGGAGGCTTGGCAACCTTTCTGGATCTCACCTTGTTTTGCACGGCATTGAGGAACAGAGGTATCGCATGGTTTCTGCACCTAACTTGGTTTTGCAATGCCTGCGTGATCGGCCAACCGCTGACCAAGCGACGATCTCATGTGATGAGAGCGCTATGTGAAGTCATATGGGCGTCATGGTGATGTCACAAATTTTGCATGATGACGTCATATGGTGATGTCATCACGTGATGATGATTTTTGCATCAGTTGCGCTGACGCTGACGGCTAATTTTCCGTTGATGAGTCATCTAAGGCTTTCACCTTCATAAAACTTAATATCGTGCCTGTGTTTGTTTTTCCAAGCATCACAGCTATACAGAGGCCGCAGACCTCAACAACAAAGCGCCTGCTCTGGCCAAGATTCAGACTCAGGGGTATGAAGCATTTACATATTCACTTCTCGTGCCTCTAACTGATATTTGCGGATCAATATATGCGTATTTTCCTCAATTCTTGAAACTTATAAAGTGCGCATTTCAGAGGTTCATAGACTTTTGTAGGCTTTACTGGTTTTGTAGACTTTCGCAGTAATGCCTTAGTTGATAAGGTAAAAAATAAATAGCGATGTCTTTCTCAAGCTGAGTCATAATATACGGGCTTTAAATGTACTGATTATTTGTTATTGTAGATGTTCGCTTGTAGTATAAATACTTCAAGTATGCCTTTCCAGTTTTCCACTTGTTGTACTGTTGCCTTTCTCGTGTTTTGTCTGTACGTGCGCTACCCAAGGACTGTGTAGAGATATCGTCAGGCGTCTCATCGGGCCATGAATTCCAGTAGCATTTGGCAGGTTTCTTTCTTTGCTGATAAAGATTACAGATTAGCGTAGCCTCCTCGACCAATCGCTTGACATTTTCACAAATACACAAAGAGGGAATAAATTGTATAGCTCGTTCAATGAACCTTAGTAAAGGAACCATTGCTTGGTTGTACGAAATTTATTCAAATTTAAGCATACATTACGCTAAAAGAAAACTCTAGTGCTTGAAACTATCATACCTGCAATACTGAAGAAGAAATATTTCGCATATTCCGACACTCTAAAGTACATTTACTGACACCGCTAATGCGGCAAAAATGTGTATGTCTTACGACACTCTCGGTAAGCCATTGATTTGCTAATAAGGTTTTCGTCAAACAGTTTTTAAGTATGCATGGCATGAGTTCACATATTTAACTGACCCATCCAGGTGTTCTAACATGTAAAACTTTGAACATCTTTAATTAACCCATCCTGATGTTCTCACAAGTAAACCTTCGAATGGGGTTCCAAGCTTCGTGTTTAAATCCCTATTTCTAACGCCTCCAGCTGCAAATGTTAGCTGGTGTGCGAAGTAAAAAGTATTGTATGTTTAACTGGCTCGCTCAATTGTTTCGAAGTAGTCGCAAAGTTATCAGTGAATGTCTTTACTGCATACATCATTTCTTCCTTTTCTCCGCAGTTAAATGGACAGCCTAACAAACAATCAGGCACTCAGTCACAGGGATCTGGCGGAGCAAGTGGCAAACCCATTTCAAGTCAGGACACTTGGTCGCAGGACGATGCAGAATGATATACCGAACATCCTGTGCACAGTCAACATTTCATAGTGAATAAACTATTCCGAGTCATGCAATCTTCTCTCTTCATTGAAATCAAAATGGTTGTTTTCGCCATTTGTTGGAGACGGAAACTTGACTTTTTAAAGCATTAAGATCAAATTTGACAAAAATATAGCCTGAGTTCAAAGGCTCTCGTTTTTAACACTGCTTGGTAATGTTTGGCACCCAAGAGCATGCAGTCTTCCTGTAAACAATTCGGTGTCATGGTACAAAGCCTAACTACTAACCACTATGCGATTAAGCAGTCTTAATATAAGTTTGAATGGTCACGTAATTTACACCGTAAAGAAGCGTTATCCTGGTTTAATTCATTGTTACGTCAAACGTGAAGAAACGTATTTCGATTTCTACACGCTGCTAGCTGCCATTGACGATGACGCATTTCTGTTATTACCCTTAATGAAATGTAAAAGTGAACTGGTATAATGGTTTGAAGTATTCATAGTTACTTGGCAGTCATGGCTAAATTTGTTCGGTGAACATTTTGTAGTCACAATACTTCTTGTCTCTATAAAGCGCGGGCACCTACTTCCAGAGAGCGCGACCGCGCCACGCTTCTAGAGGCTGTGCGAACCTTTGGAGGCCGAAAATCCCAGTCAAGCAGGTAATCTGCAGCCGACGCATAGATTGAGCGAGTCGTCATTGCAGATATCTTCATGTGTTCTGTCAGCTAAACGTGAAAATATTTGTTTTTTCCACGTAGAAGCCGCGATATAATTATGAGGCATGACGCTGTCAAAAACTCCAGATTATGTCGAGCCATCTCGAGCGATTGTTCGCATGCACATTAGCACACGATCGTTTTCGACGGCACAGTGACTTGTCGCGACAACGAATTGTGGGAAAAGTGCCGACATTATACAGCCCCCGCATTGAAAGAAGGTTCATTGTTAATCATGGCGCGTTGATGCGACCATCACATTTCATTTTGACCCAAAATGCGTAAATCAGTTTTTGCGCAAGCTCTTGCAGGTGGAGCTTAATTGCCTTAGTACCCTAGGCCTAGCAGTCACCGGAACTGAAATGAGCCGAAAGAAAGTGTTGTTTTGCTTCGGCTACTGTATGCGGCATACTTCGAGTCTAGAATTGTGACATCCTCTGATCTCTCCTTACGTAGATTACCACGCATTAGGAGAACATTGCTTAGTGCCTGAGCTGGACTGTTTCTTTAATCGCGGAGGTATTCGGCTGACACGCTTCAGTCATCTGAGCGAGGCCTTACCGGGCTTCTCAAGTTGTATCCCGCTATCTTTCCACTGTACATTACTTGATCTTTCGACAAAGGGATCAAAAACAGTTTCTAAAAGCTGCTTCGTAAAAACACCTCGGGATGCAGGGTCTGACCGCTTTATACTAAGAAAAACTGCTTCTAGAGCACAGTAGCATTCGAACTTGTAGTATATAAGTAAAAATGGTTACGTTTCATGTATGAAAGCCATTATCTTTATGGGTGATGCGTACGTTACTATAAAACTTCATGTTCTATGTACCTGCAAAATATTACGTTTCACTAGGCAATTGCATCCTGTGTCCTGTAACCTTGATATTACTGGAGAAAGTTGCTCGAGGAAAAAAGATAAAAAGATGCACATCCTGCCCATGAGCTCTTAGAGCGAATCATGCGACTGAATTTTACTGCAGTAGCAGTATATACAATTTAACCCGCACTTGTCGGTCACAACCTTGAAGCCTTCCCGTTTCCTAGTGTGCGCATTCCATTATGCATTGCAGGCTTGTAGCAAGCATATCACCTAACTCACGCAATATGCTACGAATAAATAGAAAACCTCACGATTTATAGGAATCGATCCCACCGTTCCATCAGTGCAATCTAATGCCAAATTTTAGTGGTCATTATATTTGCGGCTGAGATAAAATATTCGCCACCACATGGGTCTATGAATTAAAAATTCCTATTGAATTAATTTTCAGATTTGAGAAATTGCGTATTTTCTGGTTTGCCTATATTTTCTTTAAATTTCTTTGGAGATGAAAACCGGCAATCGCTAGCAGTATGCATGGAGATGATAGCAGTGTGACTGTCCTTCTTTCAAAAGATTTTAATAAAAATATATGTGGAAGCTGTCTGCATATTGCTCATCAGTTTAGAAAATTATCAAAAAACGTGTGGCTTAATAACAAGATTGCGACACTTTGCTCTGCTGTCGGTTACGACAGGAGCTGTGCTTGAAGTATGACCTGTGGTGTGTACTGAACTCACTGCTGCGTCGGTGACATACAGCACACACTGCAATCATGACAATGACATTCATCATCTTTTCATAGAAACGAATGTGATTACAAGATGCACGAACCATACAACCATGATTATTTATTTCCTCATTCACCATTGCTGCTGCCGGGGGAGTGAGAGAGATATATAATCTCTGGCAGAAGGTGATTGCTACATCGGCTGCACTTGGTGCATTAACTATTCAATGAACTCCCCCTCTTCATGGAGTGGAACCTTCTGACGTAGGCTGCTGGCTTGTGTCTTGAGGGGTAGTATCGGCGCCTTGCGTTTCAGTGTCTGGGGGGACAGAATCTGTTAGGCGTATCGTTAGCGGAATCTGACGCACTCTCCGTGGCGCCAGACCCCGTTGTAGTGTCTCCTGTGTTCTCTGGTGAAGCCTCAGGTGTTTCCGTCTCTGTGGTAGCCTCTGGCGCACTCTCCGAGCCGTTGGTACTCGCATTCGCCTCAGTAGTTCCACCTTCAGAGGAAGTCCCACTCGTAGCTGATTCAGCTGTTGTTTCTGGGGGCGGCTCATCTCCAGGCATCTCAGTGGTGTTCTGCTGCTGAGTTACGTCATCTGTTGCCTGACTGTCGACCGTCGTAGTCTCTTCGCTTGGCGCTATCGAACTCTGCGATGTCACAGAAGCGTCCGTGGAGGACGGTGTTTCTGTTGCGCCGGGTGTTGTCGATTCAGGTTGCGGAGGTGGTGGTGGTGGTGGTGGAGGTTGTACTGGAGGAAGATGGGGCGGCTTGTGCGGTGGGCGCCGATGTCCAGGCGGGATCCAGCCAAATGGCTTTAAAAGAGAGATAGTGCAGGTTTTAGAAAGACGGCACCGTAAAGCTTCAAACTTAACATACATTTGCGACTATTTTATCAGCGAGAAACATAATATCTTTGCCAATAGGAGTTCCCAAAATAGTCTCAATAGGCCAGTTACGCGGTCGCAGCCTCTCTGAACCCCACTTCACATGCGCCCATTTTGTGAATTCACATGCGCCCATTTTTAGAATACACCGTAACTAATGCCTGTAGGTTATTGTAGTGCTCCAAGCGCGAGCAATAGTGTTGTTTAGAAACATCAGCTCCAATGTAACTGACAAGCTTGGGCTGCGAAAGTCGTATACCTTTATTGCGATGGCACGAACAATACACAGGCGTGCTTGCTGTCCCCGCCATTTTCTCTATAATGTCCAAATCGGTAACATCGCCCCACGCGTCGTGTGTTCTATGTGTGAGTGACCGAATGCGCATGCTGCAACGGGCTCGGCTCCACCAGAAATGAAACGCACCGACCTGCTCCATCGAGCGAAGGACCATGAAGCGGCGCCCGGTGGTGGCGCTGCGCTGCTCGGGCAATAATTGCAAACTTTGATCAAACAGTGCTACGATCTCGACACAGATTAGGAGACTGCTTATACCTTCGTACGTCCTGTGCTCTCACCGCTGACTTCCCGTTGAAGTGACAGTAAAAAACCGCCTCGCTCGCTGAAGTGGCTGTATTTCCTTGCCCCAGCGTTTTGTAGAGCTACACCATTTCTGATCCTAAAGGAGTTAGCTTGAAGTCTTACTTCGTCTAACATTCCCATTTGTCGCTACTGAATTCACGTCTTCACCCTTGCGGCAAAACTGACTTTTTCTCGGAAACACCGGGATGGCATGCTTACATTTCTAATAATAATAATAATAATAATAATAATAATAATAATAATAATAATAATAATGTCCCGTTGTCGTGACGTCGACAAAGGCAGCGGCGACGTGTCCAAGATGAATACACAAGATGAATACGCAATAAACTGTTTATTAGGCCGAACTTGTGGCCGGTAAACGGAAAGTAAGATTACAGCAATACACGCTGGCACTGATAGCGGCGAACAGAGCGTCGGCCGTCGATCAACTCAACATCGTTGGAACGCGCCGGCTTTTATAAATCACGCGTCGAGCATTATCTAGCCTTATCACTGGTAGTCGCGCAAGCTCTGGAATAATCTTGTGTTACCGTCTTGCGTGCAATCTGAACAAAACGATATACTACAACCGAGAAGCTTCTGGAACAATAAGGCGCTGTCTGCGCCGAGTACTGCTGATAGTCTTTGTGGGCGGAAACCGAATACAGTAAAAGAAACGCGCGTAGCAATAATAATAATAATAATAATAATAATAATAATAATAATAATAATAATAATAATAATAACTGTGGCTCCATGTCCCAAAACTATGACTTGTATATGAGGGACACCATAGTGAAGGGCTCCGGAAATTTGGACCACCTGTTGTTCTTAACCTGCTCTAACATCGCGCAGTACACGTGCCTCTAGCATTTTGCCACAGCCGGGATCGAACCCGCAACCTTCGGGTAAGCCGCCGAGCACCGTAACCGCTACACCTGCGCTGCGGACTACATCCTAATTACATCCTTACATTACTACAGTAGGTACAGTCTGCGCCAACAAACGCTGGTCATGCTCATTAAAAAAAACAAAACAAAAAATAACACTAGGTATATTTGTGCGACCAACGACGTTTTGATAGTGGTCATCTCGCGAATGCTAGTAAATTATTCTTATTCTCCACGTTTAGTTAATGATCAAAGGTTAATTTCAAAGGTAATTAAATTCATGAATATTCGTTGACATTTCTAGACCACCTGCTGCACGGCATTCAAAAACGTCACGCTGAAATACCTCCGTTCAGCTACGTCGCTCCTAATTATATTTTCCTACGTTTGATATTCGTAGCGCAAAAGAAAAATGAAGCTGCGCGGCTAGCGAGCACCCGCGTATGTCGCGCACGTGAAAAAAAAAGCATGGCAAGGTGAGTTTCAGAGGACTAGGCCCTGGTCGCAAAAGTGACCAGTCGATGGTGTCTTTTGTGGTAGTGGCAACAGTCAGCAATGATACCGTCGATTCATCACTTTTTTTCGACCGGTCATGCGAGCCATTCAGCAGTGAAGGTTTCATACAGTCAGGCACGTGCTGCGCTGAGATATATTGCATGTAAGAGCTTTAGACGATGAGGCCTGGTTCCCATGCAAACAGAAAACAAGTATGCGGGTTAATATAGCGATGGAGCAGCCGCAGCTCGCATAATCGAGCTGTCGCTTCAGGCAGAACATCTTTCTCTTACAGCGCGACTACTACGCAACGTGTCTTCTTCTTCGAGTGATTTTCGGTTTGTTATAGCTCACATTACCACAGTCCCCCCTGTAGAACATCGATTGAAAACGATGCTAACAAATGTTAGAAATGTTTGCACAAACTTCTCACCAATTCACCTATTGATTATCCCATCACAACGTAAAAGGCTCTACGGAGCCCCAAAGATGGCCTACCAAAATATTCAAGGGGCACCTTCACTCGTAAGGAAATAATGGTTGCGCGCAATCTAGACCAGCTCGTCCATGTCTAGTTTGCGCGCAACCATTCTTTCCTTGCAAGTACGAACTTACTTGCCCGGCAGCAAGTTTTATTCGGCACCGTCACAAGTGTAACATATAGACAAGATCTTTGTTGGCCTGGATGTATTGCATCGCCTTTTTTCGTTCACTCTTGAAGCTAACTAGCAAGTAGCAATTCAAAACGCACACTCAACTATGGCCTGAACTCAAGGCCTTGCTGAAGGCCTTAATAAGTAAAGCGTTTCTTCGTATGCCTCTTGCGGCTAGGTGAACTTTGATGCAAAGACCCTTGAAGATGCACGCTCCGCAGGGTCAATAATGCATTAAACGAAAAGATTGTCAAATATTCAACTCTCTGTTGTCCATAATAACGATTGTTTAAACACTAATCCTACGGCTATTACGACCGTTCTGGAATCTGACCATTGCATGTCTCCAAAGCTTCGAAGTCACCCCATTCTCAGGTTCGGGATAAGAACAGTAACGACCATAATATACTCACTTGTATTACCAAATAATATAATTGCTTTTGTTAGACTGAATAGTAGAGTCGAGAGCCTTGATAACCAGAATATCATACATGTCACCCACTACAACATCCCCACTAAAATCCCGACGAGGCATTTCTGTGCCGAGTATCGTTGAAACCGGATAATGAAGGCAGGTTTATTAATATAATAATTGTTGGGGTTTAATGTCCCAAAACCGGATATGATTATGAGGAACGCCGTAGTGGAGGGCTCCGGAAATTTCGACCATCTGGGGTTCTTTGGCGTGCACCTAAATCTAAGTACACGGGCCTGATGCATCTTCGCCTCCATCGAAAATGCGGCCGCCGCGGCCGGGATTCAATTCCGCGCCCTTCGGGTTAGCAGACGAGCGCCATAACCACAACACCACGGTAGCGGGGTGGCAGGTTTATTTCAGTTTCTATCGTAGCACAAACCGCATTCCCCTTATAGTTGACTGTTCCCAAAGCGAGACTTCATAAAATAAGCTTTAGGTTATTTGTATTTATGCTGCTCTTCATACATTGCAGCCAGATTGACTCTGGGCCTAGGCATGTAATACTGCTGGATTATTATATGAGATGGCCTGTAGGCGCCGTAGTCTGATCCTCATGGACTTTATCGAGTGCTCTGACGGAAGATCGAAATGTACGCCTCCTAAAGCGAGAAGACAAGCTTCTTTCACCTGATCTGAGTGTACTAAATAACTTTTGCATCGCGTCGGTAAACCAGCCAACGAGAGCAAGTTACGAGGCAGTCCTTTCCAGCTCATCTGCTCTGGACGGGAAAGCCCTGGTGGTGCGATCCGGCGAAGTGGCTATTACCAATGTAGTCCCCTTGATTATCTTCTCTGCCACAGGCCCGATTTGAACTCAATGAAAGTGAGTTCTCTCTCTTCTGTTTTCATACGTATTCTAGAAGGCGCCTCGTTCTCTCCTCACCATTCTGTGAAACTAATAGCTAATTTAATAATGTATTATTTTTAAAGTGGTGTTTCAGCATTTACCTAAGAATTTTGTATTTGTCAAGACTTTTTTCCCTAAAGAGAGTGCATTCTTTACAATTCCTTGTTTATACTATAAATCCTTGCTGCTGCAATACCTTTATGAATGCCCTTAAGATAGCAGGTCCACTCGGATCAATACAAAGCATGTGGCCATCTTATGCCCTGCATGATATCGAAGCCCATTTCTCTCATACAATAACAGCACCAAAATGATCTTGAACCATAACTCTTAAAATTACCATTTAAAAGAATATTCACATGCTTGCTTAACTCTAACATAAATAGGATGCTCTCACAAAGAAGTTCCATTTTTCAAGCAGCCCTGGAGGCCCATCAGATCCAGGAGGTCCCCGCCCGGGATGCTCGAAGGGAAAAAAATGCTGCGTTATAAAAAAAGCTGTAGTTAGGTCTTGGAGTTTAAGAATCTCTTTCTTGTTTCTTCAAATGATGACTGACTCCGCACAAACTATTCAGTGAGCAGGGTCATTTTTCAAAAAGTGGCAAAGATCACTGTATAAAGCAATAACGCTAAAATGCACTGTTTATATTTATATTACTCCCCGTATCTCGACGTATCCCCCTCAATCTAGCCTACATTGAACCAAATGCACTGCACGAGAAAGCTCAGCAACACTTACCATGCCCTCCAAGAGCAAAGCTCAGAGCAACCAGTGCTGCTCCGACTTGCATATTCACTTCGACAGTGGAACGCAAATTCAAATGTCACGCAGAAACGGTGATCGGACGAGGCAATATAAGCTGCTGGACGTCTGTACTCGTCATGTGAGGGAATAGCGAGAGATGTACGCTTTGTACAAACTCTAGGCGTACGTGATTCGCTCGAACCCCACCACGTGAACTCCGGACACCTGCGCGCAGCGAGCCTTCACGATGGGTTGGAAACTAAGCCATTTTTCATCTTTTGCTTTTCTGACAGCTAGATTCAGGACTCTAGCCATACCTTTTGTCACCGTCTGGTCGCTTTGCTGAATAAGTTGCTGCAACAGGTGGTGGATGTGCCATGACTCAGCAGCTGCAGACACTACGTGGGAGGGAAACTCCCATTTGTGGTCTCCGCGCGATCAAGCGTGGTTTGGCGGTAGTGCCGACACATGCCAGAGATCTCCCGTCTTCGCTGTATTTCGAACAGTACTGCGCAAGGACTTCCTGGTCGTATCAGCTAGATGATGCAATTGTGAGGCACGGCAACAAGAGCGCAGGATACACTTGCTTTCAAACCCATGACTCTAGGTGGTTTCGTAATGGCCGTTGTAACGATGATTAACCGCATGCAGGCGCTGCCGCTGCAAAGACGTAACCGGACGAAATATTGCGTTATATGCAGTGACACGTGTATTCTATAAATATAAAGTAGGTACAACATCTACAAATAGTAAAACGGTGCACAAAAGAAGATGAAAATACTTTTAATGACACGAACACAGGCGCCAACTAAAACTGATGGTTTATTCAAAAGCACCCAACAAATATATACACGCAAATCAAAAGAAAAGACATAAAAAAAGTATGGAACCTTCGCACTAGTGGTGCCAAGCTTGAAGGAAGGGCGCAGCTGTGTGGCCTTTATGTCTCTCTTCATCATGTTCTTGTTCCTTGCTTCTCTTTCTTTATTTTAGATACGAAGCAGCTTAAGGCAGAAGTTCAATCTGGTGGTGGTGGTGTGCGTCCTGACCACCCTTACTGCGCATGCGCAAACCCTTTCAAAAAAATAAAATAAAAAACCTCGCCCCCCTCTAGGCATCCCTCCCCGAGGCGACCACACCCTCACTGCGCATGCGCGTCCCCCAACTCTCTACCCTCCTACGCTCCCCCCTCTCTCTCCTCTTGCATCCCTGCCAGTGACGTACACACGCCCACTGCGCATGCGCGTCCCCCCTCTCTCTCCTCTCCTACGCCCCCCCCCCCTCTCGCCTCGCGACGCCGACGCAGGCGGCGTCTGCTAGCGAGTTTCTTAGGTTCTGCTCGCGCTGCACAACCGTTCACTGGCCACCCCGTATATATGGCACTGGAATCTGCATGGATTGTGACCGGCTACGTGTTTGTGTGTGCGTGTGTGTGTGTTGTGTTACGTGCGCTATCTTTCTTTCTCCTTCCACTCTTTCCTCTCCCTCTTTCAATTTCCCCCATCCCGTTCCCACGTGTAGGGCTAGCAAACCGGTTATCCTGGACTGGTTAACCTGCCCTGCCTTTCCTCTCTACCATTTCTTCTCTCTCTTCTCTCTCCCACCTGCAAGGTAGTGCCGGTGGAAGATTTCTCCTGTGCGTTGATTGAACAATAAAAATTCGCAGCGTGCGCGTTAACTAAAAGCGGACTGCGGGTCTCTGTGTCCAGTCGGAGTCTTCTGTCTCGCGTTGCCCATTAGCACCGATTGGCATGTTCCAGTAGGAAACACCGCTCCATCACTGCGTGCTTTGCGCCTCCCCAGGTTTCTCTCCTGCGCAACGCTGCGATGAGCGCCAGCGTCAACGCCGCCGCCAGTGTAAGCGTTAGCGCCCGCTGCTTCGCATCTACACATGGTTCCCTTTAGCGGGAGATGGTGTAATTTTTTTCTCTATATGTTTCTTGCATCTCTTTTTTTTTGCATGTTTCTTTCTTTCCCTCTCTATTTCTTTCTCTTTTTGTCTTTATTTCTGTTTCTTCCCGTTCTTTCTCTGTCATCTCTGCTTCCTTCTCTCTCCTTCTTTGTTTCTCGTTATTTCTCTATTTCTGTGTCTGTTTTGTGTCTCTTGCTTTTTATGTCTTTCTGTCTCTTTCTATGTCTTGCTGTGTATTTTTACCTTTTCGAATCTCTATTTCGTCTTTATTTCTGTGTGTTTGTTTTTCTTACTCATCCTTTCTATCGCTTTCTTCATATATCTCTCTGTTTCACTTTTTCTTTCTATCTGTTCCTTTCTCTGTTACGCTCTCTCTTTCACGTATTTCACGTGCTCCACTTCGCCGAGTGGAGTTTTTGTTTAACGTTCCCACCTGCTGTACTTGGTATTGGGGCTTGTCAAATTCCTGCGGCGCATATATACCTGTAAGGTTTTAGGAACACCTTACGGCGAGCTACAACAGTATTGCTGTTAAAAGGAAGTAGTTATCCTTTATTATACAAGATTTCCGTATTCTGCAGCGCGACCGACTGAAAAGTGGCACATGGATGTTTGTTATTTTGCGTATGTCATGTCTCCATCACTCCCCCGATTTGTTTTATCATGATGTTCTACAATAATCATCTGAAGTGCGGACATCAAGCTCTCAGTTGTGCCACTGGTGTTCTTTATTATCTTCCGTTGTCTTACGGCTATACATATATAGGTAAGACTGGATGATGAAGCATGAGGCTGAATTGCAATGTGATGGCCTAGCGCACATTGCTTTGCACTGTGAGAAGTCTGGCTGCCGGCCTCAGTGCAACATAAGAAGCATTATTGCAATTCATTATGACTAGACAAATGAGGAGATAACCAAAGCATGACATATTCAAAATAAGTAATCTTCATGTGGCAGTTTTCGGGAGTTCGCGCTGCAGGATGAATAAATCTTCTATTTTAATGGACAACTCCTTTCCGTTTGGTTATCGCTGTATTTTTTTTCTTTTTTGCGTTGTTGTGTGTAGCCACGTGCGTGTGTATATTTCTTGTGTTTTTTTTTAATGATACATCGGTTTCTGAGTCGGCACATCTGTTTGTGTGGTTAAAATGCATTTTCTTCTTTGTTGCGTCCGTTTTTATAAAGAATGGATCCGTACTAACTCGCCCAACTGTCAGTCGTACTGAACGTCGAAAAAGTTGTAACGCATGATAAGCAATGCAGAAGATGTCTTCGAACACCTTAAAAACCCACGTAATGAAATGGCTCGCACAAACGTGCTGCACTTATAAGGAAACTAAAAAATGGAAGCAAGGTAATTGAAAACGTTAGAAAGCAATATTTCATTTCAACAAATGTTTTCAGAGCAAAAAACAAGTGCAACTATGGGGCTGGGCTCATCTATTTATGGAGTGTACAGAAGATATGTTGAGATTTTTTGTGTGACTGTATGGGGGGGGACGGATACTAAACAGGACGCTTGAGGTGTAAAAGTGTAATGCAAGAAATCAGTCTTTGTAAGAAGCCGTGCGTGTTGCCGTCCTTCACTGGATAACAACACGAATCCCGATATCTAACGTAAATAGAATTTGTGGGGCAAACAACAATTCCTTCAGAGTATTTTCTGAGCGCATTAAATAATTTTTTTTTCTGTCACACCTTTATTTAAAATACCAGCAGCACATGCGTAGAGATAAAAAGTTAATGTCTTAGCAAAGCCTAACAAAATTTGCTTTGTACAATTATCATACCGCGATGCCGAAAACGCCATGTCCATTTCCGCCTACAGCCGATTTCACTTGTACAATTTCGGTAGAACTTTTGCTAACAAGATGATTTACGAAGTATAGGTGCTGAACTTAAAGCCATTGTCGTCAAGTTCAATTTTTTTTCCTGTAACGCCGCTTCAACTTTTCACCGCACTTCACGAACAACGCCGTACATCCACGAACCCCCACTCCCCTTAAGCTCTTTTGGCGCTCAGCCGAAGAAAAATGTGAGTTGAAGTTGCGTGTAGATTCGCATACTCTTTGGATGCGACTGTCTATACACGCTGGAATGCTTTGGCACTTTGGCTTACTGGTGACCTAGTGAGCCAGTGGTAAAGTGTTTTACTTGCAATCATCGAATGAACTCTTGCACTACTCATACCTCTCGATGACTGCAGAAAGGAGTCAGGCATTTGTAGAGTTGAAGCTGTTGCTCCGTATCTGAAAGATTTCTGCCCGAAGTAATTACATGCGTGTGCGCTTAACCTTCCCCACGTCACAAGTGAACTGGTGGCACACTATCGTTCCACTTGGGAAAAAATGGTGCGCGAGGCAAGATTGCTGAATGCGAGAGGCAAGACCAAGTCCGTAGATATCGCGTTTAATTGCGCACGTATGCACGAGCGCCACTCTTGCCGCAAGGCATATACCAAACAGCCGCTACTGCAGCCGAATCAAGGGGAAAGAACGGGCAGGCTGCGCAAGCGTTCGGTTATTCATGTTCTGCATTCACTTCGTTTATTAGCGTTCGCGTATTCGGAGTGGAAGCGTATAGTGTTCTATAACCTGTTATCTCTAGTTAATATAGCACTTGACTAGAACACGCTTGCGTATTTCCACAGCTATGACGAGCAGCTATCTTTTTTAATAATATCAATAAAAAAGTGAACTGGCACAGGGCGGTCGTGGTTGAGCATCAGGGTACACTAGTCACAAAAAAAAGAAGGTTCTAAGACCTCTCGAAGAATGGCTGCAAAATAACTGATGATGATTGTTTTAAACTTTCGACAGCCGAATCAAGCTCTACAGCCGAAGGAGCTCCATTCAGTCATCTACAGTCTACTAAGCTACGGTGAACACTTCATGATAAACAAATAAAAATGTTGTCGTGGTCTAACTTGGATGAACCAGGTTGGTCGAATGATAGCTCGATTTTGCTTGCTTCGGGAAATTACGAGGACATTGTTTTGCAGATATGTAACAACATTGAATGCTTTGGGTTTAATGATATATTAATAATTCACGGTTCATTAACAAAAGCACAAAGGACGATACTGGCACACTCATTTCTTATGTTCTTTCTATGTTACCGGCCCATTGCATGTGGCGATATTGCCTTGCATCGCGCTAGAATGTCTGGGAGCACTCCAGATTAATTTAGGATTATCGGATTGGCCTGAGCGAGCAAACGCGAACAGCTGAGTTTATCCTCGAAGAAACGCAGGCACCAGCGATAACGCCGGAATGTTCGAGGCCGCGTGTATAAATGCCGACGCACCTTGCCGCGGATCAGCTTTTCGACGACCGACGTTCCGTGCGCCGCTATCAGTGTACAGCGTGCACTGCTTGCTGTAATTTGAGTTTCCATTTTGCGGCCACAAGTTCGGCCAAATAAAGAGCTTCATATTTGGACGCCTACCGCTGCCTTCGTCTACGTTGCGACCACATGACATCTGGATGGAGGCACTAGGTTCCTTCATGTTCGGGACGCCAACGAGAAGCCTGGAGCCAAGCTCGCAACGTGAAGACACCGAAGCCCTACAGCAGCAACGGGCTAGCCGCAGGCTGCAAGGTTTCCTACCGGAGTTCGGACCTCTGCCTGACCATACAAGAGCCACGGCGAAGAAGACAACAGGTGCGATGAAAGCCGCAGTGTCCCCCGCGGCAATCGTGATGCAGCCACACAGAGAGCCGCCGACGTTTCACGGACCGCCAAGTGAAGACCCCGAAACTTGGCTTGAGACGTTCGAAAGGGTCGCAACATTCAACAACTGGAACTGCGAGGACAAGCTGCGCCATGTCTATTTTTACCTGGAAGATGCAGCAAGGACATAGCTCGAGAACCGGGAGTCGACACTTCGAACCTGGGACTTCTTTGCAGCGCTTTCTTGGAGACGTTTACGAGCGTCGTGAGAAAAGAAAGGGCTGCCGCTTTATTGGAAACACGGGTGCAGCTACCCAAAGAACAGGGTTACCATCTTTGCGGAGGAGATGGCGTGGCTTTTCCGCCACGTCGACGTGGACATGGCCCGAGGAGATGAAAGTTCGTTTCCTCATGCGAGGAGTTAAGCAGGAGGTCTTCGCAGGACTAATCAGGAACCCACCCAAGACCTTCCATGAATTCCTGACAGAGGCAACCACGATCGAGAACACACTGGAGATGCGCAACCCGGCAATTTAATCGCCGCTCGACGCCAGGCTACGCCCACATTAAATCACTCTGCTCAGACGACCTGCGCCAGATCCTAAGGGCCGTAGTGCGCGAAGAGCTTCGTCGAATGTTCCCGTCATCCCACCCTCAAGTTTTCTCGATTGCAGATCACGTTCGAGATGAAATCCGAGCAGTCGTTGGGCACCCCTGAACCGCAACAGCCTCAGCCGTAAGCCATGAGCTACACTGCTGCCACCCGACGCTACGCTCCCCCTCCGCGCCCACACCAAGACACCGCACGGCCGCAGTACCGCCGCCAGACACCGCCGCCGACCCCGCCGACGCCATCCCCGCCCGCCGTCGACCAGCGCTACTCTCCGAGAAACGCCGACGTTTGTCGCGCCTCTGACCACCGCCCACTCTGCTACCACAGAGGTTAAGATGGCCACACTTACCGCCACTGCCAGTGCCGCCAGATGGGACCCCTCGTGGTTTCGCCATCGACGCGCCGCGTCCACAGAGGGGTGAAAGACCACGCGACATCGACGACTTCTTCGGAGGAGCGCAGTGGACGCCCCGACGATCTTCCCGTTCAACGTCGCCAGGCCGCTACACCTCACCGCATCGCAGGCAGTATACCGGTCCTGCCTGGGGCCGATCTAGGAGCCCCTACCCGGAAAACTAAGGGCAGCAACCAATGGAGGTGCGGTTGCTGTACGACGAACTACCGAGTATCCTCCGCCGACACCGACGACGACGACGCGACGAAATCTGAAGAACACGCCGGGAGCAGGACGGAGCCCTGAAGTGAAAACTTCGTGGCTGGAAGCAGACCTGACGACGCCACGTAGAAGCAGCGGAACAAGCCGACGTAGCCACGATCCGACGCCGCGATCCAACCGCAACGCAAGACGACGAACTAGCGACCTCGATGCAATATTCGACGGCCACAACGTCACCACTCTCGTCGACACTGGAGCCGACTATTCCGTCGTCAGTGGGCCTTTCACGACGATATTCAAGAAAGTGAAGACTGCTTGGAACTGGACCCGAAATTTCCGGACAGCTGGAGGCCACCTCATAACGCCGATTGGAGTTTGCACAGCAAGGGTCACCATCAATAACCGGAATTATCCCGCCAGCTTTCTAATCCTACAGCACTGATCTTGGGATGTGATGTTTGGGATGGACTTCCCTAAGTCAACACGGCACCGTTATCGACCTGAGGTCTGAGTCAATAACACTAACCTCAGAAAAAGCGTTGCCGCCCCACACGACACCGGGGAACCATGCATTAAATGTAATAGAAGAGCAGGTCACTATTCCGCCTCTCTCTAGCGCCATCATTTGCGTCGGCACTGAAATACCCGCTAGCCTTGAAGGCGTCATCGAGGGCGATGAGCACCTGCCTGTGAACCGTAAGATTTGCGTCGCAAGAGGCATCGCCGAGTTGCGTGATGGCAAAGCAAAGGTGCTGCTGACAAACTTCAGCCACGAATATAGGCACCTTAACATTGGTACGACGGTCGCCTACATCGAGAATTTCGTGGACACCAGCAATGCTTTCGCCCTCTCCGATGCTGCCGAACCTTCTTCGACGAATCGAGGTCCAGGCACAGATTTCGACGTCAACCCCGGCCTCCCTAAGCAGAAGCAAGACCAGCTCAAAACTCTGCTCCTGTATTCAAGGACTGCTTCCCATCGTCGTCAAGAATTCGACAGACCCCAGTCGCAAAACATCGTATCACAACAGAAGAATGTGCCCAACTAGTCCGTCAGAGTCCGTATCGAATGTCGACGCGAGGACGCGAAGCCGCAAAGAAACAAGTCGACGAAATATTACGCGACGACATAATACAGCCGTCCGAGAGTCCCTGGGCGTCTCCCCTGGTGTTGATGAAGACGAAGGATGGAACCCTACGTTTCTGCGTCGACTATCACCGCCTGAACACGATCACCAAGAAGGATGTGTATCCCCTCCCACGGATACACGACGCCCTGGATTGACTCCACAACGCGAAGTACTTTTCGTCGATTCACCTCAAGACAGCTAGGCTACTGCCAAATCAAAGTCGACAAGAGAGACCGAAAAAAGACTGTGTTTATAACACCAGACAGCCTGTTCGAGTTCAAGGTAATGCCTTTTGGTCTTCTCTCGGCCCCCGCGACCTTCCAACGCGTTATGGATACAGTACTGACCAGCTCGAAGTGGCAGACTTGCCTTGTGTACTTGGGCGACGTCGTTGGGTTTTCCTCAAACTTCGACGAATACCGCCGGCCCCTTGCAGCTGTACTTCAAGCAATCAAAACCTCAGGACTCCCCATGAAGCCAGAAAAATGCCTCTTCGCGTACGAGGAGCTCTTGTGCTTGGGCCACGTGATAAGCAAGTCCGGAGTACGCCCCTACCCGCAGAAAACAGCCGCCATCGCTACTTTCCCGCCACCCACCGACAAGGAGGCCGTGCGTCGATTTCTCGGCCTGTGCGCATATTACTGGTGGTTCGTCAAAAACTTCGCCCGCATCGCCGAGCCACTGACTAACTTTACCAGGGCCGACGTCGAGTTGAAGTGGGAAACGCCGCAGGAGGAAGCATTTCAAGAACTAAAACGATGCCTGCAGACGCATCCGTTACTTGCGCATTTCGACGAATGCGCCGAAACAGAACTACACAGTGTAGGACTCGGCGCCGTTCTTGTGCAGAGGACTGACGGACTGGAAAGGGTCATCATTTATGCTGGCCGGTCGCTATCCAAGGTCGCTAGCCAACTGCTCTACAACAGCAAAGGAGTGCCTTGCCATGGCTACATCCAAGTTTCGCCCCGACCTCTACGGCAGGTCCTTCAAAGTTGTGAGCGACCACCGCGCCTTGTGTTGGCTAGCTAACCTGAAGGACCCTTCAGGTCATTCCGCGAGATGGAGTCTGAGACTTCAAGAATTCGACGTTACCGTCGTTTACAAATCCGGACGAAAACACTCTGACGCCGACTGCTTGTCTCGTGCCCCCGTCGACCCGCCGCCGCAGGATGACCAGGAGGATGACTTCTTCTTGGGAACCATAAGTGCCGACGACTTCGCCGAACGACAGCGAGCCGACCCGGAACTCAGGGGCCTTGTGGAGTACCTCGAAGGCAGGACCGCCATTGTTCTAAAGGCATTCAAGCGAGGACTCACGCCGTTCTTCTCGCGAAACGGCGTTCTCATAAAGAAGAATTTCTCGCAACTTCGAGCCAACCACCTTCTCTTGGTTCCTTCAGCAGTGAGACCAGAAGTCATCCAGGCCCTACACAACGACGCGACGGCTGGACACCTTAGTGTTTCCCGCACGCTTGTAAGAATACAGGAAAAGTACTACTGGCCGAGGCCTTTCCGGTGACGTCGCTCGTTACATCAGGACATGCCGAGACTGTCAGCGAAGCAAGACACCGCCTAAAAGGTCAGCACGGTTTCATCAGCCGAACGAACCACCTCGCCGACAGTTCCAGCAAATCGGGATGGACCTACTGGGCCCGTTGCCAACGTCGACTTGCGGCAAAAAATGGATCGTCGATCGTAGCTACCAACTACCTCAGCCGCTACGCCGAAACAAAGGCCCTGCCCAAAGGCAGTGCCGCCGTGGTAGCCAAGTTCTTCGTTGAGAACATCGTCCTTCGTCATGGCGCCCCAGAGGTTTTCATCACCGGACAGAGGTAGGGCCTTTACTGCAGATTTAACGCAGGCGATCTTGTGATTTAGCCAGACAAGCCACCGCCGCACCACATCCTACCACCAACAGACCAATGGCCCCACCGAGCGTCTTAACAAGACCATCGCCGATATGCTGGCCATCTACGTCGATATTGAACACAAGACGTGGGATGACATTCTTCCGTACGTGACCTTCGCATACAACACAGCTGTACAAGAAACCACGCAGATGTCGTATACAAGTTACAAGGTCTACGGAAGGAACCCGGCAACGACGATCGATATAATGCTCTCCAACTTCCCCGACGAAAAAAACCTCGACGTGACTGTCTACCTTCAGCGCGCCGAATAAGCACGACAACTCGCCCGCATACGCATCAAGAATCAGCAGACGACCGACAGTCGCCGTCACAATCTTCGATGACGCTTCGTGGAATACTAGCCCGGCGACCGTGTTTGGGTGGGGACACCGATACGCCGAGGTGGACTACGTGGAAAAACTTATTCGGCGGTACTTCCGGCCATACAAGAAGGTGCTTCGACGTCTCGGCGCCCTAGACTGCGACGTTATCCCAGACGGCATTACGAACTCTCAACGGCGCCGTACGCGACCTGAAGTCGTGGATGTCGTGCGCCTCAAGCCGTTTTACGCGCGTTAGAGAACCTGAGGACTGTACTTTTTTGCTTGTATTTATTGCATATTGTATTTCCTTGCTTTATTATTGTACTTTCATCTTGTGCTAAGGCATCAGTACGATGCCTTTTCAGACGGGAGCAATGCCACACTCCTTTCTTATGTTCTTGTAATGCTACCGGCCCATTGCACGTGGCGATACTGCCTTGCATAGCGCTAGAATACCTCGGAGCATTCCAGATTATTTTAGGATCGTCGGATAGGCTTGAGCGCGCCAACGCGAACAGCTGAGTTTATCCTCGAAGAAACGCAGGCACCAGCGATAACGCTGGAATGTTTGATGCCGCGTGTATAAATGCCGACACACCTTGCCACGGATCAGCTTTTCGACGACCAACGCTCCGTGCGCCGATATCAGTGTACAGCGTGCATTGCTTGCTGTAATTTGAGTTGCCGTTTCACGGCCACAAGTTCGGCCAAATAAAGAGCTTCATCTCTGGACAAGCCGACTGCTGCCTTCGCCTACGTCACGACCACGTGGACAACACCAAGAAAAAACGACACAAACTGTCTTAGTATCGTTCTTTCCGCTAATAAACAACCATGCATTTCAACCAACTCGCTATGTCTGCCATGCTATTCTAACAATAATTGCTGAGTGTTACGTCGCCGAACCATGGTATGATTATGAGGGAGGCGTAGCGGAGTAATCCGGAAATTTTTACCGCCTCATGTTCTGTAACGTGGCCCCTAAATCTCAGTTGACGCCCTCAAGCATTTCGCCTGCGTCGAAATACCGCCGCCGGGATTCGATCCAACGACCTGCGGGTCAGCAGTCGAGCACCATAACCACTAGACCACCGTGGTGAGTGCTGAATACTACTGATCGCATCAAGTGGATATTCACAGGATGTGGGATAGCTTCTCTCCAATCTAGGGAAGGCCATTCAAAAGCGCAATATTATATCCGAAGGAAAACTCTGCAGCCGATTTTAGGAAGTGATACCCCATCAGTGAAAGCTGATGAAGTCGTGCTCATAGTTGCGGGGTCTTGCGGACGTTTTTCAATGGGCGTAAAGCTCTTAGTCATGATTTCCTAAACATCTAATGACATAACTATTCATTTTATGGTAGAACTCTCGGCACGCTCGTAACGTCGCTTGGACTTTGTTACAGATGCCATGTGCACAAAACCTAGAGTACAAAAATTAGGGCAGCTTTGCACTGCTGGTGCAACGCCAGGAAGGAACAGCGGGGCCACGCGGCCTTCCTATGCGTACCAGCCAATCCTAGCCTACATACATACAGTTAGGTCTAGATATAGCCACATCAACACAAAGAGGAGCAGTTAAGCCTCGGAAAGCCAAGTTAAGCCTAGAGAGCCAAGTTGAGGTTGTCTCTCTGAATTTAATTTTTAAATGCGAATGCATTTCTTAGCCGCGCTATGTCAGGCGGCGTTGTACGGCGTTGTCCGGCGTTGTCCGCGGAGGAGGAGGATAGGTGCAGTGCTTCGCCGCTCCTTCTCTCGCCGTTCGCTCTCTCTCCTCCCTGCGCCCCACTCTCCCGTTCCGCTCGCGCCTCACTCTCGACCGTTCGCTGGCTGGGCGCCTCTCAAGGCGATGGCAGAAGTGGAGAGGAGGAGCGCGCTCTGGCGCGTGAGGGCGCTCGCATCGTGGCAGCTCGGCGGAGCTGCCGCGATAAAAAAAAAAACAGGCGCTGCGCCATGCTCCCGACCGGGCTGCAGAAATTAGGCGCCTTTTCCTTCTTCGAACCACAACCAGCATATATAAATGGAGTGAAGCGCGCGCGAAATTGCATTCGCATTTCCTCACGATTCCCTTCGGGGAGGTGGGGGGCATTTTTTTTTCACTTTGTGTCTCTTTGTTTCTCTTTGGTTCTGTCTCCGTCTATTTCTTTCTCTTTCTTCCTCTCACTTTGTATATTTATCTGTGTTCTTCCCTTGGTCTCTCGCTCGTAGCAACGCAATCATATGATTTTCATAAACGCTTGCTCAACCAGCGCGCCTGGATAGCCTGTGGTTACGACGCTCACCTTCGGACCGTAGGTACGCGGGTTCGAATCCCACCTCGGCAATAAATTTTATTTTGTTTTTTTTTTATTGCTTCTACTCCCCCCACTCCACTTCTCTCCTCCTCACCGCCTGCCTGCAACGCGTTGCAAGGCGATACACAGTGACGCCTTCTCCAGGCGGAATTTCGCGGACACCACCGGAGCAAGCCCGGAGCATAAACAGCTGCGATGTCAAAAGTGACTTAGTGAGAACCTGTCGTAGCGCAATAGAATATTTTAGAAAGTTTTATAAAAGAAGCTAACTGCACAGTTTACCATTGGCAAACTTTCACATCAACGTGTTCGTGGGACTACATATTTAACAATAAAACCTGTACTTCTCGCGTCTCATCGACAGAACCGTAATGAAACAGTAAATTCCGACATGGCACAAGCCTTCAAGCGTTGAAACTTGTGGGCAAACTTCATGCATAAAGACGGAAGTCTTAGATACCACATCAAACACGGAAAGTGGCCGTCAACGGCGTCCAACTCAAGTAATTAAAAAAATCCTCATGTGGTGACGTGACCTTATGACATTACGTCATCATGACCTTACTATGACGTCACATGATGTCGTCATCACATGACAATGTCGCTTCCTCAAAAATGAGCCGATTGCGGAGGCAGTGCAAAACGCGTTCCGTGCCGAAAGCTTTCCGGGGGGGAGGGGGGGGATGGAGCAATACAATCGAGTCAAAAGAAAAAAACACGTATGGAGGGAAAGTTAAGAGGCTTGCTCTTAAAGGGGTGGTGCCACCACATTTGTGGCTTGCGCGTTCTTCACTGCAAGCGTTTCTTATAGCTCTAGGAAGCATGATACACGCACCAAGATTCACGTATTCTCGCTAAATAATTTAATATCGCCTTATTTATTCGGACAACTTTTGGTTTCGGTTTCTGGGCACCAAGTTGGGCAGTGACGTAGAAGTGTAGTAGGGCTTGGTCACGTGACCATACAATGCTCTCGCGAAGATGCGCAGCACTTAGCCAGGAAGCGATCGAAACTCGGCAAGTGATGTAGAAACCGATGCTTTGCCGGTACGTACGTTCTGGAGGTAACGGAGGTTCCCGAGGACACTCACGTCACTACAGATATGGTGTGACGTCACTACAACTTTCGTTGTCCTTCCCATAGAGCTTACGTCAGTTTTGATGCGCTAGCGATGGGCATCGATCGGGAGAATGAGCATTCAGGTACACTTTTGAAGTGAATTAAAATATATTCTAAACGTTTGCTGCGTCCGACCCTTCGTGTGGAGTGTCCTTGCATACAGAAAAAACCCACAACAGGCTTGTTATAGCCTCAAAATTTGATGGCACCACCCCTTTAACTTTCTCGTGTCGTAAACTATGCATTCCATTAGGTATCGCAGGGTTATAGCAAGCAAATGAACTAACGCCATAGGCTATTATGAATTAGAAAAGTTGTCATGACTCCTGAGAACTCATCCTACTGTTTAGCTATGACTGTCAAAATGGCAAATTTTATTCTCTATTGTATTTGACCATTGAAGTGAAGAAGTTCGGTACCACTTTCGCTGATGAACTCAAGTAGGAATTTCGTGTGGAATGGTCTGCACAAATGTACACAAGCCATTCCCTGTTCAGCTCTTCCTCATCACTTCGATCCTTCATCTTCGACTATTTCGCTTAAATTTCTCTGTGTTAGTCTTGAGATCGTAATGATACTGCCTGTTTTGATTTTTCGCTTTTCTCTTTAAAGGGACCCTGAAACGGTTTTGACGGTTTTGTACAAACACATTGGGCCGGTAGACCAAGTCCTAAGGGTCATTTACAGATTGATTTAAGCTCTCTGCGGAAACTGTAATTTATTCACAACGCTGCAGATCACTGCGGCTGAGCCAAACGTGTTTTCAGCCACCCATTCACAGTACGACAGCCACTGTAAGCGCGACGTCACCCAGGCTGCTGATCTGATTGCTTGTGGAGTGCGCGTAAGAAAGATCGGCTGCTAGGGTGGTGGCACCTGTCGGAGCAGATATCAACCACTCCGCGATCTTCGTCTCAGTTGCCAAACGGCGTGCGTGCTGCCGGGTGCACTGGGCTATGGTCTCCGATATTGCGCGCAACCTGTCGGCGTGCAATCTCAGAGGTCATGACTGGGCGAAGCTCAAATCGTCGAGTGCGCTCATGAGAGCTCTGCGATCGCCAGCGATGCCAGCTTGTCTCATGAGGAGGCAATGCAGGAGTGAGAAGGAGGGTATGATATAATTGTCCGTAGCGGCCTCGATACACGGCGTGTCGCTAAATTTGCGGTCAAAATGGTTCGATGATGCTCTAGCCTAAACGCTGACAAAACTTCCAAAAACCGTTTCAGGGTCCCTTTAAGTTTGCGAAACCAAAACCGACCGCAATGGTTTCTTATATGCTGGATTTTAGAGGTTCAGGATTACATTTGATGACACTATCTGAGTTCTCTTAAAAAAACCTAGATTAATAGCCAATAATGGGTACTAAATTTTGTTGTAAATCTCACCCTGAATGATCAGAAACCGCCTTATAGAATAATATTTGCTGAAGATTCTCCAAAAGTTCAAGTGTGAAAGGACTATGCTTTTCTCATTCAGCTTCTAAACATATAAAAAATGTGAGGCTTGATACCTAAAAGTTTTGCACCGCACTATCCGGTCATTTCCACAAGAAGTGGGCTTGGATTTAGCCGCTGCGTCGTCAGCTGACTTTATTACGACTGCACCAGCTACGTACAGCACGCAGTGAAACCTGTGAAAATGGTGTTCGCAATCATTCCACAGAAATCAACGTCGTTACGACAGTTACAAAGCACAGAGCCGTGATTCTTTATTGCTCGTTCACCACTTCCGCTCAAAAATGACCGTCCTTGGAATAAGGTGTTTACTCCAGAACTTTCACTTGAATCATTAATTATTGAATGACATTCCCTCTTCATGGGATAAAGCTTCCTGTCGTAAACATCTAGCTTGTGTCTTCAGGTGTCGTATCAGGCCCTGCCGTGATAGTGCCTTAGGAGACGAAATTTCCTGTCGTGTCTATGGTGGGATGCGACGCGCTCTCTGATGTCCCAGTAACCATTCTTTTATGTTCTGTGTTATCTACTGTGCTTTCTGGCAGAACCTGGGCTGGTCCTGTCTGGCTCGGAAGCTGGGCTGCTCCTGTCTGGGTCGGAAGCTTAGCTGCTCCTGTCTGGGTCGGAAGCTGGGCTGTTCCTGTCTGGGTCGGAAGCTGGGCTGTTCCTGTCTGGGTCGGAAGCTGGGCTGCTACTGTCTGGGTCGGAAGCTGGGCTGTTCCTGTCTGGGTCGGAAGCTGGGCTGTTCCTGTCTGGGTCGGATGCTTGGCTGCTACTGTCTGGGTCGGAAGCTTGGCTGCTCCTGTCTGGGTCGGAAGCTGGGCTGCTCCTCTCTGGGTCGGAAGCTTGGCTGCTCCTGTCATGGTCGGAAGCTGGACTGCTCCGGTCGTACTATCTTTGCTTGACGGCGACGAAATCTGCGATGTCCCAGAAGCATCCGTGGCAGACGGTGTTTCTGTTTTTGTTGGGCCAGGTGTTGTCATTTGAGGTGGCTGAGGATGTGATGGCATTTGCGGTGGGCGTTCATTTTCAGGCGGAATATTATCCAAAATAATTTTTGATATGCCAGGTAGCTGTAAACGAGAGGTATTTCAGCATTACATAACAGCGGTACCGCAAAGCTTGAAGCATATCGTTCGTTTCCAACTATTTATCAGCGACAATTTTTTTACAATAGCAGCTGCAAAAATGGAGTCTCAACGGGCCAGTTACGCTGCTGCACCTTCTCAAAACTCCTAATTCACAAGAGGTTTCGTAAGACGTATAAGAATACAGTGAAAGTAGCGGATGTTGATTCGTGTACTGCTCCGAGTAAAAGGGATCACGTTTACGGACGTTAGGTTTAATATTACTGACAACAGCGCTTTTCGAGAATTTCCTGTTTTCATTGCGATAGCAATTGTATGGATCTTCGAGGCGTATTTTTGCCGTCACCGTCATTTTGCGTATAATGTCCAAGTCGATAACATTGCTCTGCGTGCCATGTGTTATAGTGTGAGGGAAAGTGTGCAAAGGCTGTCAACGGGCGCAGCTCAATCTGAGATGAAACACACCGGCCAGTTCCATCGGGTGAACCCTAGTAGCCCCAAACGTTGACACAACGTTGCCTCAACATTCAGAAAGTTGCTTCAACGTTGTGGCAACGTTTGGTGCTACTAGGGAAGGAGCATAAACCGGCGCCACTGGGGGGCTCTGTATCGCTCGGGGACGAACTGCAAACCTTCATGAAACGGGCGTGGCGGCACGTGCTGTCTCGACAAACAGTAGAATACGGCTGGTATGTTGCCTGCTTTTTGTACCCTCACCGCTTACTTCGCGTTGAAGTGATAGCACCAAAATCTCGTCACTCGCTAGAGCGGCTGTTTTTTCTGCTAGCGTTTCACATAGTTACGCCAGGCCAGATCGTAAAGGAGCTAGCTTGTATTCTTACTTCATATTACAATACCGATTTTTTGCTATCGAATTATTGCTTCATCCTTGCTGCAAAACTAACTTTTTTTTAGAAACTTTGGGTTGACATCCTCAAAATTCTTAGCAGTAGATACAGTAGGTTCCAATTAACGTTCACCAGCTAATTGAAAAATGGACAAGGCACAACTGTGCGACCAACAGCGTTTCGTGCGTTGTTGTGTCGCAAGTCCTGGCAAATTTATTTATTGTCAACGTTCAGTAATGATCTCAAGTTCATTGCCTAGATACTTAATTACATGAATATCCGTAGACCTTTCTAGACCATATGCTGCATGAAATGCGAAAATGTCACGGTAAAATATTTCCGCCCAGCTACGGCCATTCCTAATTAAATTTACGCCATTCCATATATGTAGCGCAAAAGGCAACTAAAGCTGCGCAGCTAGCGAGCGCCCGTCCATGGCCCGCGTGCGACATTAGCACATTAGAAAGGGTTTTCAAAAGACTAGTCGTGGTCTCAAAGTAACCAGTCGGTTCGGTTCGTTTTTGGTAGTGGAAATGACCAGCCATGATACAATCGATTTATCACTTTTTGGGCCAATCATGCGAACCATTGAGCCGTGAATTTTTTTTATAGTCAGGCACGTGCTGCGCGGAACGATATTGCGTGTTAGAGTTTTCGACGATGAGGCCCTGTCACCATGCAAACAGAAAAACCAGCATTCATGTCAATATAGCCGTGAAGTAACCACAACTAGAGTAATCGAACTGCTGCTTCAGGTACACTGTTCTCTTACGACGCGACTACTATGCAACATGTCTCCCTCGTCTAACAATTTTGGTTTGTTCTAACTGACCTTACCACAGTGCCTCTGTAGAATATTGATCGAAAGCGATGCTAATAAATGTTAGGAATTTTGTACGAATTTCCAACCCAGACCCGTTGACCACTTCATATCAAATAGCTTAACGTGAAGCGCTCTAGTACACCACAAAGCTGGCCTACCAAAAGCACCTAATGGGCCGATTACAAGGTTGGTATTTCGACAAGCTTTGTATTATTTTGTCCTGATGCAGTGCACTGCCTTTTCTCGTTCTCTGGTTGAGGCTAACTAGCACGTAGCCAACTAACTTCTTTAAGCAGCTATGGCCCGAACTGCAGCTCTTTTTGCATGTTCATTACCTCAATTAGTAAAGCGTTTTTTTAGGATACATCTTGCGGCATCACGAACTCTGATAAAGAGTATGTTCCAACAGGCATGTCCTGCAGCGACTCTTGTAAATTAGAGCGGTAACTTTTCCACATATTCAGCACTAGGTTGTCCATAAAAAAGATTGGTGAAACCCTAATGCTACTGCTATTATGGCCGGCTCAGGTGAGGCCTGCATGCCGACCATTGCATATTTCCGAGGCTTGAAGTCACCCCATTCGCAACTTCATGATAGGGGCAATAACGAGAGCACACCATATAGTAACTGATATCTGTACATGAAATAATTCCTTTTCTTAGGGTGAATAGCAGAGCCAAGAGATTATCACACAAGTCACCCACTGGAACATTCTCATGCAAATCGCAACAAGACAGTTCTGTGTCCAGTAGTGTTCAAGCCGTGTAATGAAGGCAGGTATAATGCAACGATTACGTATGGTTATTGCGTTTCATTTGTAGCACATGCTACACGCCCCTTACAATCAACTGTTTCTGAAGCCCAACGTCATAAAAATCAGTTTTAGGTTATTTGTAGTTATTCTGCTTCTAGTTTCCTTTATTCTAGTAGTCTTCCGATATGGACTCCGCATCTAGGCACCTGATACTGAAGGGTTGGTATATGACATGGCCTGTAGCCCACGCAATCTGATTCTCGCCTTCTTTATCAAGTATTTTGACTGATGATCGGAATTGTACACCTGCTTAAAAGAGAAGACGATTTTTTTCACATTATCTGTGCGTGACAACTTGATTGCAACTTTACCGCAATTAATAAGCTGACGAAAGGAGTGTGCAAGGCAACCCTGTCCACCTCATCCATCTAGGACAAGAAAGCCCTGGTGCGGCGATCCTGCGCATCCGCCATTGCCAAAGTAGTCCTGGACTAGGGACCCGCAAGTCATCATCCGCTCGATCTCAAACGCGCTTTTTACTCAATAAACGTTTATTCTCTCTTTTCTCGCATTTTCTACAATGGAGCCTCATGCTCTCCCGGGACAACTGTGAAACTAACGCCTAATTTAAAATTATATCAGTGGTACAGCGGTGCCTGAGCATTAGCCTAAATTTCTCTGTTGATCCTATCTAATTTACACGAGAATTTATATCTTAAATTTCTTGTGTATGCTATTAATCTTGGCAGCTGTAACACTCTGTTGAATGCACCGATGATAGTAGGTCCTCTCTGATAGTTTTTAAGCACGTAACCTTCTTATGCTCTGGATGATATGTAAGCCCATTTCTGTGCGTACAGTAAAATATATCTCGAACCTGTACTACGCAGAAGGAAATAATACGAGTCGTCTCCAATGTACCATACGTGACTCAAACCAACAACCTGTTTGGGAAATATAACATAGCTAAAGTCCATAGTATCTAGAAAGATAGCTTCTTATTATTTTAATGCTACACGTAATAATACATTATTGGCAGAACTTGCCAACCTATCTTTTAATTGATACCGTTATAGCACTCGTACACTAGGGGTAGGGAAGGTAGAACAAGCTGTGGCTTTCGAATGCAACGTTCTAATCTTAGAAGACTATTACCTCATGCAACGGAGTAGCTATAATTAGCAGCATTTAACGTTGTCAGAATTTCGAACGTTAGTACATTCTCCTCTCCAGAATGTGTTAAGAAAGTTATTTAAAAGTGTCATGCTTATGTTTTCTGCCATGTTATGAAGTACACATTATTTGTTTTCTTGCTGCTTCATCTGAACAGTGTAATCACTTGTGCAAATGTTTTCTTTTTTTCTATATATTGTACAACTTTCATACTTTATGGTCACGACGTCATTAAGTGTATTGTGTGCTTTAGCATGTAGTCATACCGTACTAAAGGGGTGAGGTTCCGTCAAGCCGCGTCTGTGCGGCTATTCTCCCACCTAGACCTTCATTTACTACTCTGTTAGACATTTGTGTGTAAATGTAAATCAATAAATGAAATCAAGCTAGGGCTTAAATGCAGATTTTCAAGAGTAATAACATGCTCGGTTGAGGGTAGCATAGCTATAATTCTCTCACAAGGAACCCCAAAGTGCCAAGTAGCGCTGGAGGCCCAAGAAGCCCTGGAGGCCCGAGAAGCCCTGGAGGTCCTAGAAGCCCAGGAGGCTTAAAAAGCCCTGGAGGCTTAAAAAGCCCTGGAGGCTCAAGAAATCCAAGTGGTCCTTGTCCGTGATGCCCGAAAAAACCAAATGCTGTGGTATAGAAATGCAGTAAATAGGACTGAGTATATTAGAAGATCTCACTTGCTTCTTTAAATGGTGATTCGATTAGCAGAAGCTATTAAAACTGAGAATGGTGTCCATCATTTTTTAAAAAAAGTGTTAAAGATCGCTGTTCAATACAATAACGTTAAAAACACACTGTTCATACTTTTGTTGCATGGCTACATCTCAACGTGTTGCCCTTAATATGTCCTGCATTTTACAAAATACATTGCACCAGGGCGCTCTGCGCCACTCACCATATCCTTCAGCAGCGAAGCTAAGGACAACAAGTGCTGCCACGACTTGCATATTGACTTCGAGAGTTGAACGCAAATTCAAATATCACGCCGATACGGAGATCGGACGAGGTAATATAAGCTGCTGGACGTCTATACTCCTTGCGTCAGGGAATAGCGAGAGATGCGCATTTTGTAGAAATTTTAGGCGTACGCGATTCGCTCAAATCCTACCACGTGGGTTCAGGACAACTTCGCACAGCGAACGTTC